>JAMYHX010000345.1:0-46364 GCA_025529335.1 Rhizopus sp. PT2906
TGAACGCGATTAAAGAAATAAAATACGAGTAATATTTATTCTGCCTTTAAAGCCTTTTCAGCCTTCTTGATCGATCCTTTGTCTGTTTTGGGCTGTTTCTTTTCGCTTACTAAGCCAAAAGGTGCTTCAATTCTAAATGGACGTCTCAAGTCGCCTGTGGCCTTAGCGCCCCAGATGTGGAGACGTGCTTCTTTTGTCATCAAAAAGGTCTTGAAGCCGAGAATGGATTGAACCAATAAAGGTTGAATGTAGCCAAATTTAAGATGAATGAAAGCGATGAGGGCGATGCCAACAAATGATTGCTTCATTGACTTTTTAACTTCATTAATATCGTATTCTAATTAAAGTTAGTCTCGTCAAAAACTTGTACAGTAAATAATTACCCATCACTGTCGTATTCACCAACTGATCTGGTGTCTCGGTTCCATCCCAACTTTGGGCAGCAGGTTCAACATATTTTAATATGGTTTGGTCTATTAAAAGTTAGTTGTGTGTGTATATTTGCTAGATAATATATTACCATTCTTATTCTTGATGACATAGATCAAGTAGAAATGAAGAGTGAGAATTACGAATTGAGCAAACAAGTAAAGAAAACGAAGAGATTGAACATGATTATCAAGATGTAGAAATTTGGATAATTGTTGAAAGAATATAAAGGAACCAATACCAAAGTAAGGTGAATTTAAAAACTTGACAACTTTTGACATTACAAATAAATAAAGAGAGGAGGGACCTGGGGGCGGAAAGAAGGCAAAATGACAATTGAAATGGGGTGTCAATAGTGGCACACTTCCTTGTTGTATAAAAATGAATATTTAATCTCAGGCAATCGCCTTTAAGGATACTTTACACTTTCAAGTAAAGTGACTTTTAGCAGGCTGTAATGAAATGCCTTCTAGCGAAAATTCGGCTTGTGTTTTTTGTCTTTTAGATTTGGGTGTGGAAGAGGATGGTGTTGATCTCTTGGCTATATTGAAACTGAGCTTCAAAAGGAAGTAATTAAATGTAGTGGATAACCTACGTAGCATTTGGTTAAATAAAAGAAGAGAAAAGCAAATTCAACATCTTTAGCAACAGTATTTATGTTATTGTTGTTAGATGTGAAGTCTAAATTACTGATATGTAAAAGTAGTGACAGCAATTGCATTTTGACGACAAATCAAAGGATTTTCCTTTGCTATCCCGGAAACAGCAACAATCTCACGGTATTTTGTTTATATTAACTAACATCGAACGTGTGAGCTCAAAGACTAGAGAGGCAAGAAAGAGGATGATTGCAGCAGAAGAGATCAATAAACCGGCATTAGAAGATATGGTGCAGAAAGTGCATATTGATGAAGAAGTTTATTATATTGTTAAGCCTATCACGACGAAAGTTGTATACGATATATCGACTGAGCAAGGAATGATGACTGGATGTAACTGCATAGGCTTTCAACGAAATAGGCGTGATTGTAAGCATATGTATTTGGTTTATCGCTTCGATAAAAGCTGTGTGGCTTATAGCCAAGGTAGATTATCACGATAATAATAAGAGAAATGCTACAGTATACTTACATTACCTAGAAATTGACTCTAGCTTGAGAATTCATACCATGGATAATACTTATCCAGAATACTGTAGAGAATAATCATATCGAAGCAGTTACTGAAAACTCTGATGTGCTTCAATCAGAAGTACCATCTGAAGCTGAAGGTAGAGCGTATGAATTGTTGACAAGCATTACAAGTATATGCAGACAAGCTTTAGAAAGTCGTATACATTTAACTTTTGAAAATAACAACAGACTGTTACAAATACATCAGTTTTAAAGATCAGAAGGGAGGGCAAAATAAGGGCATGCGTGTAAATGTGTAACGTCATAATGAGCCAATCATCTTGATAGCGCTTTTTTTTCTCACAATGCACACACACGCACATATTGTGTGTTTATATGCGTCATGTTTCCCCTTTTTTTTTGCCTTTTTCTTTTTCTTTTTCTTTTTCTTTTCTTTAAAAAATGTCTTTTCCGAGAGATTCTTCCAATGCTTCATTAAGCAACAATACTAGTCATTTTAGCTTATACGCAGAATCATCTTCTACTCGCTCTGCTGACTCTCCTAGTTTACCACGTAAACACTCGGATAGCACTTGCTCAGAACCAAAGTTTTCCTTTGTTCCTCTTAGAGCGTAAATCAAATCTATCATATTTACGATATATAATAACATTTTAATAAAGTAGCCATAGTCACCATCATTCTCGTCAAAGTAGCCTAAATCAAACTGATGTCCAACGTGACAGAAGTGCTGACAGCAATGACCCATTTAGACTAATAAGGATGGCACCCAACATTATCAAGATGAGAAAGGGAAGTGTATTAGCTAGAAATACGATATTGAAGATGGATCATTTCTCGAGTGGTAAATGATAATATCATACAGTTCTTATCTTATTCTCCATCTTAGGAACCAATACCAATCTCGACTTTCATCTCCAGGGCGCACCTAATTTTCGTGTAGCAGACCTTAATGTCTATGGTGTTGCTCAACCGACGGTAAAGATGATAATTATAGCCCCTATATTCTCTTATCGTCTCTATTTGATAGGTAATCGGCTTATCTACCATACTGGCTATATTGAATTGTCATCCAAAGAGTTCAAACTCAGTGTCTTGCACATGGTAAGTAATAGCATTATCTCTCTCTTTATATAATATTGACCATCTACCATACAGGTTTTCAACTCGTGAGGAGCCCTTGGGTAATATCCAAATAATAATATATATATTGTATCATCTCATTTACATCCACATGTGCATATTATATATAGTCTATTTGAATGGGATACCCTATGTATTACGTGAATTTGCAGACCCATTACAAAACATGCGCGCATTTCTCGGAATAAACTCTGTTCGATTAGAAAAGGTAGAGGAGAGACTAAAATCAGATGTCATAAAGGAATCAAGAACTTTGGGTGGATTGATTCTCGTCCATCAAGAACTATGTAAGTTTGATATCTTATTAACCAACAAGATAACTTAAATAATTCAAAAGCGGACGGAACAATTGTACCGTGCTACATTGCTGCCGATAAAGTTCAGACACCAAAAGAAGGTACAGGACAAGGGTTTAAGGATGCGGCGTGAATTAAAACTGTGTGTGATAGTATTCCAAGAATTTCAACAGCAAGGATTTAGATTAAAGTATTTTCGTATTCCAATCTCGCCTGAACAAGCACCAGAAGATAACTACTTTGATGAATATATTCATGTCATACGCAACCTAGAGCCAACGGATCCACTCATCTTTAACTGTGGTATAGGAGCCGTAAGAAGTAAGTCTTATAAGTAGTAGTGCTGTTTGATGACTCATTTTTTTTTTTTTTTTTTTTTGCAAAAGCAACGGTTGGTGTTATTATCGGACAAATAATCAGACGTACTCAACTGATTGAAAAAGGCCATCCGGATCCATTTCCTATCTCGGGTTGGAGTTATACTGATTCAGGTAGCCCATCAGACAGCATCAACAGATTTGTGGTGAAAGAATTAGAAGAAGCAGATCATTTAAATGCTAAAAATAATGCACTACTTCGGCTGATTCTCTTGCTTGAACAAGGTAAGTCAGCATGTGCACTATATCTATTATATATTTACTCTTATTAGCCCTCAACTCCAAGCTAACATCCCATTCAGCTATACAGTGGGTAATGCAAAGGGGGTCACTGATTGAAAATTTGAAAGAAGCAGTGATGGGTAACTATCAGTCCATAGTATCGTTAACAGCATTGCTTGAAAGTGGCGTATACAGTAAAAGGTTACTAGACACCATCATTGATAAATGTAAGTCTATACCATGTCTATATGCTCTTGCTCATACTTTCTCTTTATTCCCTTAAGCGGACGATGTTGTCAACCTAAGAGAGGATATTCTAATGAACCGCATACGTCAAATCACAGAAGTATCATCTGCAAACTATAACGAGAGTAACTATCTGTCGAAGGCCTTAAACGGTTTACAACGATACTTCTTTTTACTCTGCTTTACTGCATATGTTAATGAATCTCCCAACACCAAGTTTGAACAACGATTCTCAACCTGGGTAAGAGCTAGAACAGAAGTATGGGCTATGCTTCAAAACATGCGTCGAAAAGGTCCTCGCCTTTATTTCTTTCGCCCTGTGGAAGATCTGCATCAACTATCCACACATCATCAAAAGAAAGTGAGCACAGGCATGTTTGATATGGTAGCCGCGGATGATACAACGATAGAAATGGAAAACGTTGTGATTAATGTGAGTTCTTTCTATATTTATACAACCCAAGATAACTTACTTTTTTTTTAAAAAAAAAAAAAAAAAAAAAATAGGCAAGAACAGGTCTAGTCTTGACATCACAAACTATTCTTAAAGTCGACTTTTGGCACTACGGATATCTCAAGGACGCGTCTCAAAATCAAGAAAGACATCACCGCTTCGTTATTGACGGAGCGTCCAACTTCAGAAGAGTTGAAAACACACACGTTTATGGAGTTGCTCAACCTACAGTCAATGGATTACGACAAGTAATTCGAAATCTGCTCAATTCAAGCGAACGCATACTATGGATCAATCTACGAGAGGAACCTATCATTTACATCAACGGTATACCCTATGTACTACGAGATCGAGCCTTTACTCTGAGAAATTTGCGAGCCTACAAAGGAATCACTGGTTCACGTATGGAACAGCTTGAGGAAAGATTAAAGGAAGATGTAATTAAAGAGGTGATGCAGTGTGGTGGTAGAATCTTATTGCATGGAGAAGATAGTAACGGAAACGTCTTGTCTTCCTGGGAGGATGTTGATATTCAGGATATCATGACAGTACGTGAGGTCATGGAGTTTGCTGCACTCGAAGTCAGGCAGACCTATGACTCTTCAGATGATGATAGTGACAATACCAAGCAGCCAACTGTCAGTCACATCTTGGAGTATTACCGTGTACCAATCACTGCAGAAAAAGCACCAGAGTGGAGAGACATTGACGACTTGCAAGCTCTTGTAGCAGGTGTTGATCATTCAAAGACAGCGATTATCATGTAATATTATATTTCGGTCAGCTAAAGTTCTAAATTAACCACTCTTCTTTTTTTCTTAATATAGGAACGATCAAGTAGGTTTGGGAAGATCAACAACAGGTACAATCATTGCTACCTTGCTCACTCGTTGGATTCGACCTAAGACACAACAAGTACTGCAATCCCCTTCCTATTATCCTAATTATCAAATCATCAATAGCTTGCTAAGAGTCATCAAGCGTGGATTGGAGAATAAGCAAATCGTTGATTACACGATGGATCAATGCTCTATCGGCGCTCGTCAGTTGCGTGATATTATCGAATCAGCACGTGTACAGGCTGAAAAAGAAAAGGAAGAGGATCCTAGCCAGTTCAAACGAACGGTGAAGCGAGGCATTACGGCACTTGAAAGGTACTTTTTGTTCATCTGTTTTCAAGCTTATCTGGACAGCACCTCACCCTCCCTCGTGAACGAAACGGAGAGCTTCAGTCATTGGATGGAGCGTCATCCTGAATTGAACACTATCTTAGACGATTTACTGCATGCCAGTGAAGAGGAACAGTTTAGGTCACTCATGCCAGTGGAAAAGTCATTGACTGGAGATGGTATAGCGCTGTCAAGCGAGGTCATGAGCGTCGTCAGCCGTCGACACGGTCAGGTCTTGGCTCAACAAACCATCCTGAAGCATGATGCATTCCCTGGTTGTCAAAAGATGAGCCTTAAAGAGAAGATCCCTGGAGCCTACAATTTTAGACGCGTCGAGATTAGTAAAATCAAGTCAGCTGTCAAGTACGGAGGTATGGCTGCTACGGTCGGCGGATTAGCAGCAGACATGGAGCGTAGTGATGAGGATCCCCTGACGGCTCCTTTTATTTGTGGATGCGCTATGCCAAATAAGGATGCTGTCAAGTCCATCTTGAAGGCGATGCAAGCGGGCCCAGGAGGTAAACGACGAGTGTTATGGACCTGCTTGCGTGAAGAACCTGTAATATATGTCAACAAAAACCCATATGTCTTGCGGCTCTTTATAGATCCTCTGAAGAATCTGGAAACAACGGGCATCTCAAAAGAACGGGTTGAGGGCATGGAGGACCAGATGAAGTATGAAGTATTGCAAGAGCTCAAGGAGTACGACGGCAGAATATTGCTTCATGATGAGGAAGATGGAAGCTTCAATTTGGTGGTAAAAGCCTAGACAATAGAATCATATGTAGCTTGGTTTATTAAGTTTATTTTATAGCCTGTTTGGGAGACAGTGCCTCCAGAGGAAGTAGAAACCCCCGGAGAAGTATTTGCATCTATCCGTGCAGAAGGGTATCAAGTGGACTATCTTCGGATTCCAATGTAAGCTTAAAAAATCTACTCAACATGAACTTTGACTTATTTCGCATGCAATGACTATAGAACAGATGAACAAGCACCTATACCTGATGTATTTGACCAATTGATACAGAGAATGCAAGAAGCAAATCAAGGATATGATATCATGTTTAACTGTCAGATGGGGTAATATAAAAAAGGAATATTAAACTGTCAAAGTGTACTGATTAGCTTTCGATAGACGTGGTCGCACTACAACAGGCATGGTTGTGGCATCTTTGTTGTCCATGATACTAAGTAACGATGCTATTGGAGACATGACAGACTCATTCATGGTTGATAGTAGCAGTAATGTTAATACCACCATATTTTCTCTACAGTCAGATGAAGAAATAGATGAGTCATATGAAGAAAGAGAGCGCTATGAGAATGGCGAATACAGAATTATCTTACAGCTTGTTAGTGTACTCAGTTATGGTAAATTAGCCAAGCGACTCACAGACCAAGCGATCAATATGTGCGATCATATGCAAAATCTGAGAAAAGCTATCTATGACTACAAATTGCGATTGGAGACCATGACTGATCATGGATCTAAGAAATGGAAATCTGTTCATGAAGTGGCCATGAACTATCTCGTGCGTTACTTTTACTTGATTGTTTTTACGAATTATCTCTTGGAAGAAATGGGCTCTATCAAGGGCGAAGAAGATGATAACTCTTTCAAGGAAGCAAAGAAATTGACTACCTTTAAAGAATGGTTAAAGAATCGTAGAGAAATTGTAAATATCATCTCTTTACAATCTTTTGATCTATGCTAGATTTTGATGATTCCAAGCATAAGAATAAAATAAAATCGTGTACAGCTTTGATTGCATGGAAATAAATATTGTTTATTATTGTAATCTAGCGACAAATCACATGCATTGGCTTAGGCAAAGAGTTTTGCATAGGCATTCTTTTCCTTTTGCTTTTTAGCAGCCAATTTAGATTTAGCATTGGTAAGTTCTCTCTTGATACCAGCATCCTCTGGATCTTGCTCATGTGCCTTTTCGAAATCTTCAATTGCGCCCTCAAAGTCCTTTGTGTTAACCTTGGCCATACCACGACGGAAGTAAGCCTTGGTGATGTCTGTCTTCTTCAAGTACTTGGGATCATACTCCAACACTGTTGTTGTCACTTTGATACAGTCACTATTGTTACCAAGCTTGAGAGCACACATTGCTCTGTTAAGATAACAGGGAATTCTGACACCTGCAAACTTCTCACGAAGCTCTTCAGGATCTGTGTCGTCAAATGCAGGCTTTTCGTTAAGATAGCGAATGGCTTTGATGTATTTCTTTGAGGCGTTTTCATGATCGCCCTTCTTGAAGTATGTGTTGCCAATATCTTTGAGCTTACTGGCAATTTCTAAAACATCGTTTGGTTCCTTCGAACCTTCATAATCATCTAAAGATCAGCTGTTATTAGCCTTAAAGTGTTGTTACAGACCCCTCTCTTTTTTTTTTTACCTGGATATTCTTCATAGTTGTCTCCATCGGCATTTTCAGGAATACCATCGTCTTCTCCTTCAGCAAGCTCACCACAGTTGACAATCACAGCATCCTTCACAGGCTTATCCGAGACGGTTTCTAAATTTTCCAAAGTACGGACCACACCTTTACCTTTCAGCACTTTACCAAACACGACATGCTTGCCATCCAAATGTGGAGTAGGAACAGTTGTAATAAAGAATTGAGATCCATTTGTTCCAGGGCCAGCGTTTGCCATGGATAATAAGAATGGTTTGTCGTGCTTTAATTCAAAGTTTTCATCTTCAAACTTTTCACCATAAATAGATTCACCGCCAGTACCGTTACCGGCTGTAAAATCACCACCTTGAACCATAAAATTCTGTTTTTTTTTGTTAGATTTCATTTAGTAAGTCATCATAAAAGTTACCTTGATAATGCGGTGGAATGTGCATCCTTTGTAACTCAAAGGCTTACCGCTTTTACCTGTTCCTTTTTCGCCTGCGTACATCATTGTTACATAAGCTTGTCTTCTTGGGTGTCATGATCACATACCTGTACAAAGAGCACGGAAATTCTCTGCTGTCTTGGGAACAATATCCTTAAACTATCAGGGTTGTTAATTTATGTCGTTTCTCGACAAGGTAAAATAGACTTACAAGTTCAAAGACAACACGGCCTTCAGGCTTGCCTCCAATGGTGATATCAAAGTATCTGTAGAATACATAAGTATTTATCTTTTATAGATACACAGTTACTTACACGCGTGGGTTGGACATGGTTTGTAAAAATTTGTGTAAAAAGAAAAACTCTGCGTGTTTCTATAAAGTTACGAACCTTCAGACTCAACTCTGGCTTAAAAAATACTCGTCGGAGAACAAAATTTTTTGGTCCGCTTTCCATCACTTTCGATGCATTTACCTTAATTGGAAAGTGTATCCATATCATACCCCAAAATTAAAACAAATACAGGCAGAACTTTCTGCTGCCAAGGTTGGCATAGCTCAACTCCAGCAACAAAACACTCCTCTACTTGGTAGTCTGGCTCAAGTTTCCTCTCTTCTGTCATCCGTCCATTGAAATTGATTGTATCCTGCCCTTTTTCCAGTACTTTTTTTTTTTATCCTTAGTCTTCAAAAGGGAGTTTTTAGTCTCCATTACTGTCCTTTTGATCTCGTCCAGTTGATCTTTATTATCGCGCTCAATGAGGCATTATATTAAATAAAATCCTTTTTGAAAAACTACTTTTTAGTCTGTCAGTTTAAAAATAAAAAATACCTTAAAATTTACCGTAAGAATGACCTACAAAGACTCATTTGTAATTATAACATTTAGAAAACGGTTTATCCAATAAGATCATGTCTTTTATGCCAAGGTTCGATTTATTAAAGGTACTCCTCGTTCTCCTGATTTAAGATCAAAAAAGGATAACGCAGTTGAATGTATAGCTTGCTTCATTCAATTATCAAGTGTTGCCTAACCTACTAAAAATCTCAAAATCTTTGCTCTATCGGATGCTGTTCGTTAACAGTTTAGCCAAAAACGCCTGAAGATAGAGTATTAAACTTAAAAGTCAATGGAACAAGAGAATTATATGTTTATTAAGTAAATGTCCTATTGACTTGTGGTTATGGATGGGTAGAAGTTTTACTTTTCTACACTTTGTGGGAGTTTCTTATTTAATATCAAAATGTTGTCCTTGTAGCTATACCTCAGTGAGGTTTATAGACCATTTATATAAGTGAGTCTCTAAACTGATGGATATTATGTATACGATGTATCTAGGGTATAAATATCACAGCGCCGTCGTCTATAATTTTGCGGCAAATGATAAACTGCACTCAAGTGTAAAAGATGAAATGCAAAAACTCATTTCTATACATCTTCAGTTTTTATATGTTTCTGTTAACTTATCAATAGCATGCTTCTCCATTCTCGCTGAATAGCAATCTTCTGTCACTAACATTCTTTACTAATTGTAGTCGGATCAATTAATAAATGATTGTTGTGTTTCAGTACTTAAATTCCTGATTTGATGGCTTTATTTCTACTGTAAAATAGAAAAGATAATCTCTTGTGTACCCTCTCCCCTTATTTGACATGAATTGCTCTATATCGTTCCTCAACTCTATGATAGCATCTATCCTTCCAATTGCCGACAGTCACGGCCCATCAGATCGTCTATTCAAGTTGCGCGTTGTATGGCTCATCCCTGCTTTTTCTCATGTATCTAAATCACTTCTTTGTTCTTTTGTCGATCCTTTTTTGGTTGCTTCTTGTTCTCTTTTGGTAACATTGAGCACATTTACAATTCCAACTTCATGAATATAGAATACACCGTTAATTACTCTTCATTTTCATGGCGCACAAGATTAATGGACCGTATTTGAATGAGATACTATGACTGATTTAGTCTCTTTCTTAAAGAGCAGAGTAACACAAAGAAGTGTCTTGATGTCTTTTGTGTTACATGATGATCCATAAGGACATAGATATGAATTGTATGAATAAAGCATTAAGAAAGAAAGAGAAGGAAGACGATGCTATAAAGAGTCACATTTAGTTGACGTCAATTTCAAATGATACATGTATACACCTCCTTGCTCCCTGTGTACTTTTTTTTTTGTAAGATCTGACTTTATGTTCCTCTTCCGGGTTAGGTTGCACGTTGTATATTAAGCTCTTCTTTTTTCACTTTCCTTCTTTTTCTTGTCCTCCTAATGCAGCAAACGAATATAAAACACGTTTATATAACATCCATCATTGTTTGTATTCTACTATGGCTGATTATTTACAAGATACCCGATTATTATCCAAAATCACCTTACTATGAATCAGACAGCCAAGAAGATCAGCAATGTACACCAGCTACCTTTCATATTGGAGAATGGATCTATGATCCTTCATCAAATATGCTTCCAAAATATCATTGTATAAAGAAAAAGTTTGCTCATAGATGTTACCAAAGACTATCTGAACCAGAAGAAATAGATCGATCAAGACAAATGTAAGCTCCCTTCTTGCTTGATCATATAACTGACTGTTACCATAAAGAATGAACTATAGATGGAAACCATCTCAGTGTCAGCTACAACCATTTGATAACGATTTAGTAGCAGATCATTTGTTACAGAACCCAGTTTTATTCGTCGGTGACTCCATCACACAGCTTCAATTCGAAAGTTTGAGCTGTCTATTAGGCCATCGATTTGGTAAAAGAGAAGTCACTGTCAATGGTGGAAATCCAAGAATTCGGGTGAATGAGATTGGTGATGCAAATAAGACAGCTGTGGCATATATTCGTTCGGACTATTTGCTAAGAGTGAATGATTTTAAGGTGATGGAACCCTTTGACTCTGCAGGTGCTCAATTAGGCTCAGGAGAAAATCACCCTTGGTAAGAAGACAAAAAAAGGGAGGGAATAAAAAATACAGTAGTTGATAATTCACTTTAGGGTTCATGCTATACCAAACTTCAAATACATTGTTATCAATACTGTAAGTTGACTAACTTATCTTTTATTTCAAACTAACAGTCTATTAGGGTCCTCATTGGCATCCTCATGAAATTTGGGGCCCCAATCGATCAGAAGATGAACTATTATCTGCCTTTGAGAAAGCAATGATACAATTGTACAATTATTTAAAAGATAATGTGCGACAAGATCAAACTGTATGGATTAGAACCACACCACATGGACACGCCAATTGTTCTCAGTATACAATACCTCAATCCACACCTATTGCTCCTTCAGGAAAGCCTGGTGAATACGAGTGGCATTTGTTTAAAGAATTTGACTCGATATGGAAGAATATCATTCAGAGAGATAATGATGCACGTTTCCAGATATTTGATGTTGCTCTAATGACAAACAAGCGAGGCGATGCTCATTCAAGGCCAGATAAAGACTGTTTACACACATGTATACCTGGACCTGTAGATTATTGGAACATGGGTCTTTTTTCCTTCATTTAGAATAAAAAGTTGCCCTTTCTCTCTTTCTATCTCAAATCTGATTGTCTGAATTTAAACTTAAAAGCTGTAAGCCACAGGCAAGCGCAATTCTTTTTTGAATAATAATAAAAAAAAAAACATTTTTGACATTTCCGCAACTTCTTCTTTCAAGTAGTTCCCGCTTTTATTCATAGTAAAGAAGTTACTTTTTGTTTATGGCGACTACAACACTTCAACTCTACTGGGATCTCGCCTCATTCGACCCAAATGTGAGGCAAACCGCCGCTCAATCTCTTATAAAAACACTTGCAGACTTTCAAAAGACACATGAAGAAAACTTGGAACAGCTCAGCATTGCAGACACAGAAGAGAAATTAGATGCTCTTTGTGCATCGGATGTATCATATGCTGTACGTCGTCTTATTCGAGGTCTCTCTTCTTCTCGACAAGGTGCTCGTCAAGGCTTTTCTCTAGCTTTAACTGAGGTAAGTTTACACACAAGTTGTAAAATGGAAAACATGTGCTGAGATCGGAACTTTTTGTATAGTTGTTAGCTATTGTCGACCTAATCTCTACCAAACTTGTGCTTGATCTCTTGTTTAAATGGACTGAAGTGACTGGATCATTGAAAGGAGACGAAGTACGTGACATGCTCTTTGGTCGTCTCTTTGGCTTAATGTCTATTGTTGCCGCTGGCATGATCACAAGAGAATCGACCACAACTGATGACATTGTTCGCATCTTGACAAGCTTACACGAAATGGGCTCTTTAAAGTCTTACTTGGCTGAAGTGTGCCACCATGTTGTAATTAATATGCTCCCTTATGTAAGTTGGATATATTACTTTGCAGCAAAATACTCATCTTTGGCTATTCTATAGCTCAAGGATACTCAACACCAGGAAATTGCTGTTGAAAAGATAAAGGAACTCTATTTCAACGGCCCCATCAGTAACGTTGATCAGCTTAATCTTGTGATAGCACTTCAACAACTTAACAACGTTGACTTGGCCGAACAGTTTGCTAACTGGAAGAGTCAGACCATCTTGGCACCTGCCAATTTGCCTCGATTAGCACGTATTCTTCGTGAAGCACCTGAAGATCCTCAAGAATCTACCGCAGAATGGAAGCCTCAGTTGCATTCTGTCTGGGACCCTATCTTGGACGTATACTTTCAGTCAAAGCAGCCCAAGGAAATTGCGTCTTTCCAAGAGTTTTGGATTGTGTGTGTTGACAGTAAGTTTTAAATGATACCCAACTTTTCTTTTTGCTTAAACTGTTTCTTTGTAGATTCCATGTTTGATATTAATGCTAGCCATGGACGTAAGTTCTGGGGATTCCAACTTGTTGAAAAGGTGTTGCATCGCTTATCCCCTGAGCAAATGCCTCTCATCTTTACGGCTAACTTTATGAGAACTTTTATCAACAACCTTTCATCCGATGTTCGTTTCCTTTATAACGCTGCCAGACATACTGTAAGTCACAACTCCTTTTCTTTTTCTTGATGTGCTCACACATGTTTTCCTTATAGGCACAAGAAATTCAATCCGTTGCTGAAAAGAATAAGAAAGTTGGCTTCGCTCTTGTCACCCAATTGTTGGGTAAGCATGGTCACCAAAACTTTGACAAGATTACACGAACCAAGACTGTGGAGAACCTTCTGACGACTATGGACGCCGAAGGAATTCAATCCTACTTAGAATACCTTGCTGAAACATTCACCAATACCCAAGAGGATGCTAGTGAAACTAGCCGTCAATGGGCATTAAACCAGATGACACTCTTGGCAACAAATACTAAAGTACCAAAGCAGGAAGAATGGGTCATTAAGCTTGTTGAGTTCATGATGACTCACGCATTCTTTAATGTCAAAACAGCAAGCAAGAAAAACAAGTCATCTTATTTAAGCACATTGCATAAGCCTTCGCCACCTCTTTCGGCTACTACTGTCAAACATTGTCAAGACAAATTCCAACTTGTATTGGTTGGCCTGTCCAAGCTGTCTCCCTTAGACAATCAAAAGATTGAAGCTCTCAAGTCTCACAAGCGAGATGGATACATGAAGAATAATGAGCTTTGGGTACACAAAGTCCTTTCAATCTACCAAGCATTGGAAAAGAACAACAGCTTGACACCTCGTTTGGAGCTTGCCAAGGAAACCAAGGAGATGATTGACAAGGCAATGAAGAAGGTTGAAAAATTGGATGCTAAAAAGGACGAAGATAACTATGAGAGCTTAGAACGTGGTTTCCAAATCTTGCTTCTTTATGTTATCACACATGTTTGGTACAACGAAGAAGAAGGGGTATCTATCCTTTCCGAATTAATGGATTGTCATCAAAAGCTATTCGCCGAAAAGAAGAGCAAAAAGAAGAGCAAAGAAGAGCAACCTAATCCTATAGATGTCGTTGTGGACATCTTGGTCTCGTTCTTGACCAACCCATCACCTGTACTTAAAAATATTGCTGAGAGAGTGTTTGGTATCTTTTCACACAAGTTAACCAGACAATCACTTGAAATTCTGTTGAACATCTTGGCCTCAGGCGAAGACAAACAGGAAGATGACTTATTTGATGAAGAAGATGACGAAGATGGTGAAGAGGACGATGATGTGGAAATGATTGATGCTGACGATATTGAAGAGATTGAAGATGAGGATAACGAAGACGTAGATGAAGAACTTCGTCAAAAGGTCGAAGAAGCCATGAAGGCTCAAGGTATTAATGCCGTAGATGATGAATCAGATGAAGACTTGGATGATGAAGCTATGGCAGCCTTTGATGAAAAGTTGGCCGAAGTGTTTAAGCAAAAGAAAATTGCCAAGCAAGAAAAGAACAATATGCAACAAAGCGTTGTTCATTTCAAGAACAACGTGATGGAACTTGTAGCCATTTATGCCCGCAAGAATCCTACGAACCCTCTTGTGCTTTCCTTAATCACACCTTTGTTGAACATCATTCGTTCTACACCTGTCAAATCAGCCACGAATCAATTTGTCGAAAAGGTCGTTGCGTTCCTCAGGAACCGTTTGGCCAAATCAACCGAATATCCCAAGGATTACGCCGATGACTCCGTCTTTGATATTCTTCAGTCTGTTCATGACTTTGCCAAACACTCTACATCTAAAGAAATATCCGATATGTGCGTCCAATTGACCATCTACTTGCGAAAAGTGATTCTGAGCACTGGTGCTGATTTTGAAGTAACATCTGATTTAGATAAAAAGCAAAAGGCGCGCTTAGACAAGATGCTGGCCATATATGGTGAATCATGTAAGCTGTATCTCAGCAAAAAATCAACTGCTTTCTCAGCAAGTATAATTCAACAATTAATACAGCGTTACCCTCTAAGTTCTTGGGGTCTGTTGGATACCTTAACTGCATATTTAAATCGTGAAGCATGCGCAAATAACTATAGATTAACTATGGTATGTCAATGGGTAGGCATGATCACTCAGCGTGCTGTTAGCAAGAAACACAATGTATATGAGGAAAAATTCAAACAAATGCTGCCTCAATTGGCAGAGCCAATAAATGCAACTATAGAACAATGCCAACAAGAAAACAGCAAAATAGACAATCAAACCAGAAAGGCATTTAACAAGCTTGTTTCCCAATTAACCAGGCTATACAATAACCTCGGAGTTGACTCTCCATTTAAACCATTGACTTCTTAATAAACTTATACACATTTAAGCCATTATTATTATAATTATTATTGAGACAACGCAAAGTTATGTGTTTATTAAGATGTTTATATGAAAGGGGATGATATTTACAATTCATGAGCATTACGGAAGTTTTCACCAGCGTAGATACAGTTTTCACCCAATTCTTCTTCAATACGGAGAAGTTGGTTGTACTTGGCAAGACGTTCAGAACGGCAAGGGGCACCAGTCTTGATTTGACCAGTACGGAGACCGACGACAAGATCAGCAATGGTAGTATCTTCAGTTTCACCAGATCTGTGAGAGACCATGACACCCCAACCGTTGGCTTGAGAGTCCTTGGCAGCTTGAATAGATTCGGTAAGGGTACCGATTTGGTTGACCTTGAGTAAGAGAGCATTACAGGCCTTCTTTTCGATAGCAGTGGCAATACGCTTGGGGTTGGTGACCAAAAGATCATCACCGACCAATTGGAACTCAGAAGAAGCGTTCAAGTGAGCCCAGTTCTCCCAATCATCTTGATCGAAAGCATCTTCAATAGAGACGACTATGGTACAAATTAGCTACTGTTTCAACTTTGCCATGTATCAATACTTACTGGGGTATTTTTGAGCAAAGGAGTTGTAGAGAGCTGTAAGTTCTTTACCATCGATCCATTCAGACTTGTCAGAGTTGGGGTTCTTGAAGTCAAGATCGTACTTGCCCTCCTTGTAGAATTCAGAGGCAGCAACGTCCATACCAATCTTGACCTTACCAGTGTAGCCAGCCTTTTCGATAGCTTGAACCAAGAGTTCGAGACCTTCTTCGTTCTTTTGGATGTTGGGAGCGAAACCACCTTCGTCACCGACATTGGTGGCGTCCAAGCCATACTTGGCCTTGATGACAGATTGGAGGTTGTGGTAGACTTCGGAACCGATCTTCATGGCTTCTCTGAAGCTCTTGGCACCAGTAGGAAGGATCATGAATTCTTGCATGGCAAGCTTGTTACCAGCATGAGAACCACCGTTGATAACGTTGAAGGCAGGGACAGGAAGAACGAAGGGCTTCTTGGAACCAGCCAAGTCGGCAAAGTGAACATAAAGAGGAACACCCTTATCACCAGCGGCAGCCTTAGCAACGGCAAGAGAGACACCGAGAATAGCGTTGGCACCGAGCTTACCTTTGTTGGGGGTACCATCTAATTGGATGAGGAAATCATCAATTTGCTTTTGTTCAGTAACAGGAATATTGGATTCGACTAAGGCAGGACCAATGATGGTGTTGACGTTGTTGACAGCCTTGGTAACACCTAATAGAACATAAATATTTTTATATTTCTCAAAGCATTTGACACGTTACCCTTTCCCATGTATTGGGACTTGTCTCCATCACGGAGTTCAAGAGCTTCGTGAATACCAGTAGATGCGCCAGAGGGGACAGCAGCACGGAAGACACCCTTTGCGGTGGTAACTTCGACTTCAACAGTGGGGTTACCACGAGAATCGAAGATTTGACGAGCATGAACCTTGGTAACGGTAGACATTTTCTTTAAAATAAAAAATTTGATAAAGAAAAAAAAAAGAAATGGAAACTGAAAGAAAAAGTGTCGAGCTTTTATATTGTATTCATAACGCGCAACAGTCACCAAAGAAACCCATGCCGAGAATGGGAAAAAAAAGTTTTATTTGCATCAATCTATTACAAGTCCGAAGAAGTACGCGTTTCGTTTGTTGACAACTTGACGAAATGTAGTAAATAAGATCATTCTTTTTTTCAATGTATTGCTCTATGTTTATATGAATTTATGAAAGCTTCTTTTCTCTTAATTACGATGTATCTCGATATCATCTTTATCCTTCTCTTTTTCTGGCAGGGTCACTCATCTCCAGGTGGGATGATGGTTATTATATGGCATATGATGTGTGTGCACTATCCATCAAGATCAGAACTCCGAAAGATGACTTTAATAGCCTTTTGAAGAGAGAAAGAAAGAGAAAGAGACAGTCAAATGAAATTGTATATCTGTGTCATATAGATTTTAAATATATGCTGTATATGTGATCAAGTATGATTTGATAGCAAAGAGGTTCAAGGTACTCACTTGTCTTTATTGATAACTGAATGACCTAAAATCCTCTTTTGTGGTCCCTTTCTGATTAAGTTGATAATGATGGGACTCAGCGATAAACAATCATTTTCAATAACCGACGTCATTGTCTCTCCCTCTCTCTTTTTCACTGTCTCTCAATATCAAAAGATTACGCTTGATAAAGCACAAAGTGAGGTTGTGTGTATGTGTGTGTGAGTGACTATCTAGACTTTCTTTTGATCTTCTCTTTTAAACTACATCATTGCTTTAAAAATAGTAACATACATTCAATAAAGAGATAATTTCTCTCATTTCCTGTTGTTACACTCTCAATTAGCACTGAATTACTCATAAGCATCTTGCCCCTGTCCCCTTTTATTCCCACAAACACATAAACAGGCTTGTCTACACGGCGTGTCAGTTACATTCAATCACCATTGGCTGGAATTGAAAGTTGTTTGGTAACAAAAGAGTCACAGCTAAATGGAAAAGTGACAGGGAGCACTATTTCTTCATGTCAGTTTTAAAAAGTGTCATTCCAAAGACAGGCAAGATTGTCAGTCGATTAGGCTTTGGCAGTTACCGTGTCAATCAAGAAAAACACGCACAGGCATTAGTAGCCGCTATTGAAAGCGGTATTAATATCATTGACACTGCACATAACTTTGAACAAGGTAAGTTTTGCTCGAGAATTCCTTCAAAAATAGGGTCTAATAACAACGATAACTGTATAGGTGCATCAGAAAGATGGATCGGTAATACATTAGAAAAGATGATATCAGATGGAAGAATATCCAGAGAGGTATTATATATATATATATATATATAAGAAAAGAAAAGAATGAGTTTTTTTTAAACGATAAAAAGGACGTTGCCATAGTAACTAAATCAGGCTATTTGACCTCATCGGATACTTCACTGTTCAGTCCCTCTGATTACGTTCAGTTGAATGAGAAAAGTTATCATTCAATAAGCCCAAAAGTGATTGAAAAACAGATTGAAACGTCTCTTCAAAGATTAAAGACAAATAAAATAGATATCTTCATGATCAATGCTCCCGAACGTATGCTGATGGCGAAGAACAAGGTATATCATTATATATATATTTAAAAATAAGCATTAACTTACGAGAAGAGAGAATAGATGTATTCAACAAACCAATTATATAAAGATCTATCTGAAAGTTTCCGCTACCTCGACAGTCTAGTATCCAGTGGCACCATTAACGGCTACGGCGTCTGTTCAAACACAATGGCATTTCCAGGAGCAGCAGATCACATTTCGTTGGAAAAGGTCATTGAATCGTGTTCGCATCCCGATCATTTTGCAGCCATCCAGGTCCCTTTTAATCTTTTTGAACGAGAAGCGATCGTACAAGAGGACAATCAAACTGTTGCTGATGTTGCCGAGAAGCATGGTATTTATGTTACGACAAACAGACCTCTAAACGCTATTGCTAATGGTCAAATACGCGTCTTGGTGAATCATGTGTTGGGCGCTAACGGAAAGGGGCCGAGTAAGATTAGTTTATTATTGATAATAAGTATATTCATCTTTTGCTATAGCCGAACATGAAATCATGGACAAGATGAGTCAATCTTTTGAACGAGTCGCCAAACTAGAGTCAGACATGATATCAGAACGTAATGTGTATTTTGATGCTGTATAGAATAGCTATTAATATCTTTCTTTTAGTACCCTTAGAAGAAGAAACACTTGCAGCCAAGTTTGTTTGGGGACAAGTGCTTTCAGAAAACTTGGCAAGACTTGCTCAAAATCATTTTGCCACAAGACATTATTTGCTACACCAGGTATTGCCTGCTGTCGAAAAGGATCTTGACTCCCTTCAAGGTTATGCAAAGGAGCTGGACGGAGAACTTGCAATGTATCAAGAATGGATAAATCAATACAAAGAGGTAAATCTAGATTAATATTATTTTCTATTCTTTATCTAATATACAACTAGAATATTTATGAATTAGCAAATCATATCATAGACTATGCATATATAGATACCCTCCGTAAGAACAATGAACTTGACCGCATCTTGAATGCATTATGCCCTACCTTAAACACACAACAAGACCATCACTCACCCTTGACTGTTAAGATGCTACGATTCCTCTTATCACACGAACAAGTAGGCACTGTATTTACTGGTATGAGAGATCCACTCTATGTAAAGGATGCTGCCTTTGCAGTTAGTCAAGAGCCAGTTGATAATGAAAACTTACAAGATGTCTGGCAATGCCCAATTGCTTAATTTAAACTCAGTGCCGCGTCATTCTTGCGATTTCCCAAACTATTTCTTTCTTTCTTGTTCTTTTTAATAAACATAATTCTAACTGATGAGTCTTTTTCCTACTGCGCAAAGAAACAATTATCTTGTTGAGTTTAATGCTGGAAAGTGTATCAGAGAAGGCACAACCATAAAGCCTGACACAAGAAAGGGGTAAATTCAAAGAAAATAAACTAAATGAGTCAAAAGCTTATGTATTTACTTTTTAGTGTCATTTACTTGGAACAAGTAAAATAATTACAAAAAAGAAAGAAATAAAGCATTAATACGTGAAATAGGGTGACGACCAACTATTACATTTTTATTGGAAAGAAAGAAAACATAACGTGGAACCTGAAGACGTAAGAGACCAAAGAAAGGTATACGCATGATATTAAGAAAAATATCTATAGGATTTTATTATATTTCCTGAAGAAGCAGAATTCATCAGAGTGGAACAGTGTACGACTGGCCGCGTCTATGTGCTCAAGTTCAAATCATCAAACCAAAAGCAGTTTTATTGGATGCAAAACAAGAGTGATGAAAAGGACAGCGATATTGTACGTCGTGTCAATCAAGTCATTGATGACCCTTCTAGTGCAGCAGAACAAAATGGTTTTGACAACAACGCTCAATCTGACTTTATGCAAATCCTTAGTGGAGGTGGGCAAGACGACTTGCCTATGAGCCAAGAGAACTTATTACAGTTTATCCAGAATGCAAGTGGATTAGGGTAAATAATAAAGAAAACACGCTTAATCTTTGAATAACAATGATATTTCTATCAGTAGCTCTTTATCTCGTCAAGCAGAGATCCTTACAAGCTCTCGATGGAATCAGTTGAAAGAAAAACTAGACCGAATTTCAGTAGAGGAACAAGCTCAGTTGAATATAGGCGATGTCTTGAATACAGACGCAGTCAATACAATCTTGAGTGATGACGACATTCGTAATGCGCTTTTCCCATTTGTAAGCGCATCCGATTCGAGAAGAACACCAGAACAAGTACAACAATTGGTGCAAAACCAACAATTTCAAAACAGATTGCAAACTATTCATAAAGCCATTCAACAAGATGAGCTGAACAGTATACTTGAAGATTTACACGCTGAAAAGAGTAAATATTACATTATTAAAAAAGGGAGCCTGTTTTAATAACATGAATATAGATTTAAAGTCTTTCTTGAAAGCAGTTGAGGATCAAGCAAAACGAAAACATGAAGATGCAATGGAAGAAGATTTATAAAATGTCACAAGAATAAAAATGACCAAACAACACTTTTCTTTTAAAAGTTCAGTGTATCTACTCTTGTGTTTATTATTATTCTTTGTCTTTATGTAGACCCAATCTTTACTAGGTCCTTGGCGTAAAGAGGTTCTGTAAAGACATTTATAAAGAAAAGAAAAAAAAAAAAGATTTTTTACTGAGTTTTAACGGCGATGATAACGTTGACGTGCTTGTTGAACTTCGTCATAGCTTTTAACTCTTCTTGACCTGTATTGACGTATCCTTTCGTATTTATAAATCAAGTTTCCAATATCTTTAGCAACAACGAATAAGCATCCTCCCAAAACATTGCGCTGAAATGTTTCTGGAAAATAGTGTCTAATCCACTTTGATTTATAGAGTAATCCACCTATTAGGCTGCTGAATGTAGGCCATAATAAAGCGCTAATGAGAGATAGACCTATGCTGCCCCCACGGCCATTGATCATTTCCAGTTCGAGATTTCTTTCTCTATCGGATATGTTTTCTTCTCCACTTATGGATGATCGTCTTCTGCTGAATATGTTGCTGTTGGCACTGTTGGTAATGATAGAAGGCTCTTGTAATGAAAGTGACCTTGTAATATATCGTTGAGTCAGTGTGTATGCATTTCTATAAAATACACTATTTAAATAGTGTTAAACCATTTTAGTCAGCCATATATGATATAAAAGGTACATACCAAATCCAGGGTATCACGCCAAATGTTAATGCAGCAGGTGAGACAGATGACCTAAACCAGCCGCCCTCGGGACGGTAACCGATAGCTCGTATGAAGGATGCCGCAGCGACTGGCAAAATAAAGTCTCCCCAACGTGTCTTGGTTGAAATGAGTGTTATAGGTATCAATGGTAATCCAATCCAAGTTTTCCAAGTCCAACTGTTCGGATTGCCAATCAATCGTTCCCCTTCTTTTTGACCAAACATGACCATGATAGAATAAGCTCCATATGTTGTGCAGGTGATCAATATCGAGCAGCCTACGCCAAGAACGGTGATATAGGGCGCACTTGTTCGAACAAGTGAATCCATTAATGTTAATAAGGCTAGTGTAATACTGTTTCGTTGTGCAAGATGATACTCGGCTGAACATTGTGGACAGCGTACCTATGATCATTTTTGTTACTATTTTATTTGTTACGATAACTAACGCCTTACTGTCTTTGTAGGTGATGCCTTTTGATTTTCTGCAATCCAGTCCAAGAGACAAGATTGGTGTGCTTCCAAGGAACATTGACAAGGCTTAACCCATTTTCCTTGCGAATCCGAATTGTCTCCAAAACAGATCCAGCAACGACGTTCTGAAGCAGCTGTCATGTGTGTATGTGGTAATGGCCTTGAGGCTAATATTGTGGATGAATCTGAAGAAGAATTAGAGTGAGCACTATTGTTGCTACTAGTAGTCATATTGCTGTGAACAGAAGTATTATCTTCCTCGTTTAAGCTATGGTCAATGTTGTTGACAGTATCAAGCATTTCTTGTTCAATGGGTCTTGTAGTTCTGGGAAACCTAAAATGAGACATACGAAAGAAGAATGTGTTGCGGAGATGCATTGACTTTTTTTGGGGCCTAGCGCGATTTTATTCATGAAAAATGGATAATGAAAATGGGGAACATGGCAACTTGAACTCTTCCTTTAACCAACAATTTATCGAGATGGTATAATTAATATTCCATTACTTCACACGTAATCGTTACTTTCAAGAATGCATAAAAAATGATTTTTTGTTTCATAAAGAACGCAGCTATCTGAACAATCAACATGAATAATATTGACAACATTTCACTGAATACAATGTTAAATCATGTTGTGTAAAACGAAAAGATCATTGAAACATAAGCATTATTAGTCTATTCAACTAATAGATAGAACTATGTAAAGAGCAATGCTTAACAATCTAAACGCTGTTGTCTGTAGAAATCATCTTTATGAGCCTACAAAAAAACATGCCTTGGCTTCTTACATAGATCCAATGTTTGCCCAAAAAGAGCTACTCCAAGTAACTTGAGATAGAATTGATTATTATTTTTAAGCTTGCAACTTATTCTCTTTCTGTTTAGAACATGTTTGGCCAAACTTATCCATTGAAATTGTGTCCTCAATGTCCAGTGAATAATATAGTCGATTTGGTACAAACAAGACAAGCTTCTTTTGTCAAGTACTAGTTATCGTTCTTTAAAAATATTGCTGGAGCAGAGACGTGCTGCAAGCATGAGGAGAATTCTCGCTGATTATAAAAGGAATTTGACATTAACCTGAGACCATCCGAGTTGTCTCGCCATCAAGCCCAAGATGTTAAAGTTTAAATAAATTTCATTAGCTGTGAAAGACTCAGTAGCGAACGTTTGAGTAGAAGGGGGAAAATGAAACAGTCACATATTAACGTCATCGTGTGGTTCGTACGGCTTTTTCTTCCTTTTTTTTTATTTGTGTGTGATATAAGCGTATATTGAGTTATACGCGACTTAATTAATAGAGAGGGACAGCTAATAATAAAGGTAAAACGATAGTTTATTAGACCTTTTATGACATGTGCACATCAATCTTTTGTTTGTAACAGACATTGAGTTCATAAATACACATTTCAGCATGTTTTTTTTGGTAAAGATATTACTATTACTATACACTAGTTTCAACAGATTTTGGTTAAATTGTTGACATTATTACAGAAAGAGCTATCACATACAATCACATTACATCCTTCTTACTTTGGACCCAACATGCAAGACAAAATACGAGAGAAATTATATGCAGATGTAGAAGGAACTTGCTCAGGTCGATATGGTTATGTAGTGACAGTTGTATCTATATCGAGATTAGAGAAAGGAAAAGTATTACCAGGATCAGGTCTAGCAGAATTCAAAGTAACCTATCAAGCTATCTTGTTTAAACCTTTCAAGGGAGAAGTGCTAGACGGTATTGTGACAACAGTCAACAAGGTAATACGCCAGCCGAATAGATGACATAATCTAACATTTAAAAAAAGATGGGTTTCTTTGTTGATGTAGGACCTTTACAAGTATTCGTTTCAAGTCATGTAAGATTGGAAGACAACATTATATAATGATGTTTACATTCTGTAGTTAATACCAAGTGAATTCAAATTTGACGTCAATGGCAACCCACCGTGCTACTCATCTGAAGACCAAGTAAATAACTGATATAGGTTCAATTGAGCAACAAATGGTTAAACTGATGCAAAATTATAGGTGATACAGAAAGATGTCCGTGTTCGATTAAAATTAGTAGGAACGCGTGTAGATGCAACTGAAATTGTAAGTATAAAATATACCGATGGATCATATGCTTACAACACGCTTTAGTTTGCAATTGGCACAATCAAGGAAGACTATTTGGGTGTACTTCCTGGTCAATAAAAAGCATTTATGTAAATAAAATTGTAGATCCAATAATAACAAGAATGTGATACACGAACATAAACTTGTCAATCGCTCATAGGCTCAAGGGAAGAGGGGGAAGGAGGGAGAATAAGACCGTATTCTGAAAGGATGATGTTATAAGCAGTCAAGTAAATAACGCAAGATCGCACACAAATGTATTCAATACGTTTGATGAAATCCATCACACAAATACCTTTTCTCTCTCCCTTATTTCGCTCTTTTGCCCTCTCTCTCATTGATCTTGATCAAATTGATCAAGTATGTCGCGATTGTATATTATATGAATTCTGATTGGCTGATTTTTTGGTTTTTACTATCTTTCATTGGCTAAACCTTGTGGCTTCGATTGATTTTTTTTTAACCCAAGAAAGCCCAAATATAAAGCAAGCAGCAAGTCAAACCCTTTTTTCTTTTCTTAAAACTTTTCTTGTTTCTTAGTAATCAATTAACCATGAGCGAAACTTTCCTGTTTACTTCTGAATCTGTTGGTGAAGGTCACCCCGGTAAGGAACAATAGTAAAGCGAATTAAATGTGCTTTTACTAATTGATAAGAACAGACAAGATCTGTGATCAAGTCTCTGATGCTATCTTGGATGCCTGTTTAGCTCAAGATCCTATGTCTAAGGTTGCCTGTGAAACTGCTTCCAAGACTGGTATGATCATGGTTTTCGGTGAAATCACTACTAAGGCCAACCTTGACTACCAAAAGATCATTCGTAACACCATCAAGCAAATTGGTTATGATGATTCCGATAAGGGTTTCGATTACAAGACCTGTAACGTCTTGGTTGCTATTGAACAACAATCACCTGATATCGCCCAAGGTCTCGTTCAAAAGTCCTTCAACATTGAAGACATTGGTGCTGGTGATCAAGGCATTATGTTTGGGTATTGTGTGCAACATTATTTTTCGCACGATAAGCGCAAATACGCTAACACCTTATTAGTTATGCCACAGATGAAACACCCGAAATGATGCCCTTGTCCTGTGTTCTTTCACACAAGTTGAACAAGCGTATGGCTGATCTTCGTCGTGACGGTACCCTCGCTTGGTTGCGTCCTGACTCCAAGACTCAGGTTACTATTGAATACAAGAACGATAATGGTGCCATGGTTCCTCTTCGTGTTGATACCGTTGTCATCTCTGTTCAACATGCTGCCGAAATTGAAACTGAAGACCTTCGTAAGGCCTTGATGGAACACATCGTCAAGCCTGTTATCCCTGAACATCTCTTGAAGGATACCGTCTACCACTTGCAACCCTCTGGTAAGTTCATCATTGGTGGTCCTCAAGGTGATGCCGGTTTGACTGGTCGTAAGATTATTGTTGATACTTATGGGTAAGTTCATCTAAAGTATCGAGGGAGGCAGGTCACAGGGGGATGCTGTATGTATGTGCGTGTACTTGTGTGCCTGTCAGAAAAAAATTTTTGAGCTAGAAAATTTTTTTTTTCTCCCCCTTTACTGTTACTATTTTTTATATTGGACGATATTCTAATATTTTATTCAATTTTTAGTGGTTGGGGTGCTCACGGTGGTGGTGCCTTCTCCGGTAAGGATTGGTCCAAGGTCGATCGTTCCGCTGCCTACACTGCTCGTTGGATCGCCAAGTCTTTAGTTCATGCCAAGCTTGCTCGTCGTGCTCTTGTACAACTCTCTTATGCTATTGGTGTTGCTGAACCTCTTTCCATCTTTGTTGATACCTACGGTACCTCCAACAAGACTCAAGAAGAATTGGTTCAAATCATCCGCAACAACTTTGACCTCCGTCCTGGTGTCATCGTCAAGGAACTCGATCTCTTCAAGCCCATCTATCAACAAACCGCTGCTTACGGTCACTTTGGTCGTGAAGAATTCACCTGGGAAAAGCCCAAGGAACTCAAGCTCTAATTGTCATCATCCTCTTTTTTTACATAGTCTTTATTTAATTGTTAGATATCTTATATCATATATACTCGTTTAAAAATGTTGAATTTTGTATAAAAATCGTCATACACTATTTTCACAGTTCAAAAATAAAAAAAATAGATCGCTCAAACACACAAATGTGGGAAAAAAAAACACTTGTTACTTTAGTATAAATCACTTGGTTACAAGCTAGGACAAAGTACAGTGTGATTGTGAAAGTAATACACAGTAAGGCTGTTTGTTGATACATGGGTCTTGTAAACACCAATATGTTGTGTAACCTAGGATACAGCAATAACAGTGATGCATGCAGAGATATCAATGCTGGGGTGTGAGTGACTTGGCAATGTCAAATGTTATGCAGAATATATAAACCTATTATATTTTGATTCATTCTGCTACAACATCGATCATTACTGTGATGCATTACGTTCCCTACTTGGTCAAGGAAGCTAGCAAGTTTTCATTGTTTCAGTGTTTACAGCTTACAGACGGAAACTCGCTCTCAATTGAGTATTTTATTTTTGTACTGCCCTTCTTTTTAAAGAATACACAATCATACCTTACACATATATTTATTGATATTCAACTAGTATAAATAGCTTATATAAATCGAATATTGTAGAATAAATAATAAAAATTAACCGTGGATGCTTAAAAGAGCAATTCAAGAAAATGGACAACGACCAGATGCTTTTCTGCTATGATCAGATGGCCCAAGTTCAGAAATTCTGTATCCCTTTTTGTAGATGTAAACGCCATTCGCAAAATACCCAGGCACATTCTTTCCTTCTTGATTGACATCAAAGGAAGTACGAAGAACAAGTCTTTGGCGTGGAAGCATACAGTGACGTATGAAAAACGCACGAGTAAAAAGTGAAGTTTCCAAGATACGAGTGCATGTCTTATTCTCAACCGGTAGGTTTAAAGCAGCAGCATCACGAGGATGAAGCACAGAGGGTAAGAAATAGATGACCCCTTTGAGTAATCTGTTTGCTATACATATAGGAAGGCCATTTAAGAGATATTGGAGTGTTGGGGCAGCAACTGCCCAATTGGTGGAAGCATTGCGTACATTTTCTTCTGCATAATGCTACATACAGAATGATTCATAAAGTGACCCTGCTAACCTTTTCATTTGTATATCTACCTCATAGAAATCCTGCATTTCCTTAAAATTACTAGGAATATCCTTAATGTTCATCGACACGCCCACGTCATACCACACTTTAAAGATAGCCTAAAGATGCAAGTTATAGACATGTCGTTCTTGTTATTACAGAAATTACATTGATCTCCCTTTCGTCCAGCTTTCGCCATTCGTATTTGTTGATCCACTCGACAGGCTCCACAATAAAGAGAGCAAGAGTGTAAAGATAGTCTCCGTTTGAGATGTTGTACCTGCCATGTATTTCATTAATACGATCGAGGGCCTCTCTGGCACGATCCCATTGCCTTTGGATCTCTGAGAGAGAAGTATCTGGACAAACGGAAAGTTTTGCATCAATTCGGCCAAATGCATTAACAACTTCAGCAAGTAAAAGTGCCGTATCCTCGGCTCGGCGTCCTGGATCCTGAGAGAACTGCTTGGTAGCTACTAAAAGCTTTGAAATAGAGGGAACTATGTAAGTCTTGAATAAGGCTAATTCTAATGCCTTTTCAAAAAGATCTGTTTATTGTCAGTACCTTTTCTTATTTTCTTGTAGTCTTTTACTTACAAGGAAACTCTTTACATGCTGTGATTGTGTATATAAACTGAGCTGCAGCAGGGTCCACTAAGACTTGATCAGGGCTAGGGTATCTTTTACGTATAAGGTTTAAATTTTTGTATCGCAAGCGTCGTACAACAATCAGATAAGTCAACACTGATAAAATAATCGCTGTTGTTGTCAAGCGAGCATTGCTTAGATAAGAATAAAGTCTAAAGACTGGTTGAAAACAATAGCTCATTTGCGATTATTAAATAGGAGAAAAAGGGAAGGTAAGCACTATCATCCTCTCAATAAATAAATCGGCGGAATTTTCTCTCTTTATCAACAGAGAAATCACGAGGAACTAAAGGGAAAGGGGTGGTAGCGTTTCCAGAACCATAAAGGGTAATATCCAGCCATTATAATACCCAATCCTATGATTTATGTTGCTTGTATTAAGCAGTAAAAAGATACTAGTTTCCTATTTCGCCTTACATTCTGCCCGTATTGAGAAGAAGTATATCATGCTTGCTATTTATAAAAGCAGTAATAGCTTTAGCATAAATGAGTTACTGTTCAGTGTTTTAATAACATATAATAAATTTGATGGTTTAATAAATATGTAACAAAAAGGAATGGAATTTATTAGTTAAAGAAATGCTTTGCGTTTATCCTGTAAATGAAATATTCGTCCTTGGTCTACCAATTCTACTTGCTTTTGTCTTTTTCACTTGGGGTGTCGACGCCCCACTAGAGTCATCGTCTAGTATGATATCTTCTCCTGCGCTAAACAATCGATCTACATTGGCTGAACTAAGAGTGGGTGTTGAGTCACCTCCTGCAGATCGTTTGATCCGTTTTGTCTGTCGTTTCTTTTGTTCTTCGTCTTCTTCTGCTTTTCGTTTTAGTTGTTGCTGTAACTTATCGTCCAATTCTTCATCATCCAATAGCAATGATACAATTTCTCTTGGCTTAAAGTCCACTTGTCTGAATTCACCACCAGAAATGACGACTTTTTGAATCTACACATAAATATAAGAAAAGGGAGCTTCCTTATTTTGAATCTGTTGATACATACCTCATCCTTTTGCTTGGCTCTCTGAAGGATTCTTTCTTCAATCGTATTTCTCGTAATCAGACGGTATACAGTTACTTGTTTTGTTTGACCCAATCGATGAGCACGATCCATTGCTTGTTGATCCACGGTGGGGTTCCAATCACTGTCATAAAAGATGACGGTATCTGCAGCTGTCAGGTTAATACCTAAACCACCAGCACGTGTACTAAGCAAGAATATAAAGATCTCAGGCCGTGTTTGCCAGTCCTGAACCATATCTCTTCTTTCTGATATCTTGGAAGAACCATCCAGACGAAGATATTTGTACTGCTTGTACGAAATATATTCTTCAAACAAATCAATCATCTTGGTCATCTGGAAATAGACAAGGCATCGGTGATTTTCAGACTTTAGTTTTTCTAGCAGTTTATCCAAAGTAGCTAATTTGCCAGAGTCAAGGATAACGTCCTTCATGGCTAAGTAATATAAAAAATGAGTTGTTATGATATATTCTACTTTTTATATCAAAAACTTACATGGTATCTTCATCCAAGAGAAGCCATGTCCTGTAGCAGGAACTGTCATGATGCCAGTCTCTGATTTTCGAACAACACTGGATAGATTACATGCTTGTTCAGGTGTCTGCTTACTTATATACTTGGGTGTGCCAAAGAAACATGCTCTGATGTCTGTATTAAACATAATGTTTCGCTTTTCTCTAATAAATGACACATCATCACAAATGATATCTATAGGTACAGCTCTGGCCTATCGTATAATAATAGAGAATGTCAGTGGAAAAGCTCAAAAGGAGAGAGCGAACATGGAAACTTACAGGTGGTAGGAAAAATTGATCAAATAGACTTGCAGGGTGCACCAGTTTATCAGAAACATGCGTCAGTTCATCTAATACTGATCCTGGTGCGATGACAAAAGGTGATGTAGTCGTTTCTATATCGGATATCAGTAGCATGCCATATGTATTAGCTGCTGAGGTAGGTTCATGCTGATAGAATCTTCGCCTTGCGCGTTGATCTCGTTTAGCTAAATGGTCGATCCATCTTTCCACCAAGTTACCTTTGAATATATAGCTGGCCTCATACGGTGACATATCTACAAATCTTAGGAATGAAAAAGCAGCATCTGTTTTTACTTGTTTGTTAGTCTTCTTACACATTCGTATACACTAATTTTACCTTTTTCATTTGAAAATTCAGATTGATGAATATAATCACTGTTCCAAATGTTCATCAAGTTATCAAGATACTTGGTGTCAAAGCCTGCTCTTGTCTTGGGTCCAATTGTTTTCAACATGCCACCGTCACGATAGAGCTGCTTGGGAATATGGTACTTGATAGGATTTGTAGCCGAATAGGGACAGTAAAGATGGTTTTCTTTGGATAAAGAACCAGTTTCACTATAGCTACAAAAGGAAAAGGGTGCTTGCACATCGCCACGCTCAAATAGTTCAGGATGGTTGCATACTTTACGGAATTGCATGACCAAGTTCATCAAACTGTCCATACTCTCGTTGTCACTGAGGGAAGTTGCTTTTTCAAGCAATTCAGAAATGGATATTTTTTCTTTAAGTCCTCGATACAAAGCTCTTTGTCTTGCAGTCAGTTCACAAAATACTTCGACTTCAATCTGTTTTATAAAAATAAGTCCCTCTTCTCTTTTTTATATATATCTTTTTTACCTTTTCACCAAGTTCATGCTGAACATTACGTTTGATACGACGCAACATGAAGGGCTTCAGAATCATATGAAGTCGACGAAGCTGGTGTTCATTAAGCGAGCCTTTGTTTTCGGCATGACTTTCAATATCCTTTGAAAACCATTCACTAAACTCTTCGTGTGAGTCAAATAAGGTAGGCATGATAAAGTGAAGCAGAGCCCACAGCTCTTGCATACTGTTCTGAATAGGTGTACCCGTAAGCAGCAGTCGGTTACGGCATTGGAAGCTAAGTAGTTGCTTCCAACGAGCGCTAGATGAACTCTTGATAGCTTGAGCTTCATCCAAGATCATGTATTGCCATTTTACACGTTGAAAGTAAGTCACATCCGTTAAGATAAGTTGATAGCTTGTAATGACGATATGAAAAGGTGCATCTTTGCCATACAGTTGCTTTCGACTCCAAAATTGACGTAACGTTTTACGATCTTTGGGATTACCCCAGTATGGAAGTGCCTAATGATTGCCTTTAAGTTTTTGTTCATCTTTCAGTCAAAAATAGAGCTTACCCTAAATTGAGGAACAAACTTTGTAAATTCTTGCTGCCAGTTATGTAATGTAGAAGCAGGCGCAATTACTAGAAAAGGACCCCAAATATTGTGTACTTCTGCAAGATATGCCAATAGTGAGATAGATTGAACAGTCTATGAATTTAAAGTTGAAATCAATATACAGCTGATATCTTTAACCGTGTTCACTTACCTTTCCTAACCCCATTTCATCAGCAAGAATACCATTGATACCTTGCTCATACAAGTTGGCGAGCCAGTTAAGACCCTTGAGTTGGTAGCTTTTAAGTTGGCACATCAACATGCTAGGCTGTTTTACTTCAGGGCCAGACCCCATACTAGAAGGTTCCTGGAAGTTCATATCATCAAGTGCCGTTTGATTGACATTGACATCATCACCAGCTGCGATACGTCTTTCACGAGCACCAACATCAAACTCTCTTGTCTTTTCACGTTGTTTGGCCAAGGCATTCTGTGCACTCAGTCTTGCCTTTTCTTTGAGCACAGCTTCATCATCTTCATCAAAATCAACCGCTCCAAGATTTGTAATACCAGCCTGTTCATCCAATTCGTCTTGTGGTAAAACAGGTTCTAAAGGAGTAGATAATCCAGAGGGTGCTGGTTGTGCCGTTTCTTCATCTTCTTCTGTATCCTGTTTAATCTTCCTTCCGATAAAGTGACTGTAGAGTTCTGTTTGAGTGATCAAGAAATTCAATTTACGAGCTTGTCGTTGAGCTTCTCTACGTTCTTCTTCTTGCTTCAATCGATCAAGTGCTTCTTTCTCGGCTTTCTTTCTAAGCTCACGTTCTTCCTTTTCATTCTTCTTCCAGAACAACAGCATTTCTTTACTGACACGTTTGGCTTTATTCTGCATATCACGGTTGGCACGTCCACCATTTGTGGCTGCTCGTCGTACTTCCTTTTGACAGTACTGTGCGATCTTTTTGCAATTGCCTGATCGAGTTGCTTGTACACGAGAAAGAATACGGTTCATCTAAAAGAGAGAAAGATGAGTTTATAAATCCAGATCAACAAAATTATCTCGTTACTCTTGGAATATCCTTCTTGACAATATGTGCCCAAATCTGCTTTCTTTCATTTTCCACTCTACGGTCACTTGGCTGTCTATGATCTTGATATTCAGTCTCAGACTCTGAAGATAGGTCCAGCATGTCGTCATATCCATTATATCTTGATCTTCGTTGACGTTTAAACTTCATCTTTCGTTTGATTAGATCAGCCTTTGGCATTGGAGTACCATATTTCTTTTCATACAACTGTTCAAGACGGTCTCTCATTCTGACTCGTCTAGCCTAATATATGGTATAAATAAATGTACAGCAATCATATTCCCAAAAACTCACATTAGCTTTCTTTTCGTACTCTTCAATCACCTGCTTTCCTCGTCTATGATTGTTAAGCATGAATTGGATCATTTCATCCTTATGAACCAAAAACACCTCATCATCATCGTCATCTGAGTAAAGGTTCATCTCTTCACGGATGCGGTCCACTCGAGATTTACTTTCTGATTTCTTCATGTCGGTGTCAGTAAAATCATCATCCGCGGAAGAATCGGTATCTTCACCTTGAATCATCTTGGGCTACACACAATCGTTGTTATCTATCTGAAGAACATATAATAAAACTAGCTTACTTTTTTCTCCAAGATAGCATCTGAAGATGGTTGCTCTGTGATCATATTAAGATCACTAGTAGAAGCAACTCCATTTGCATTTGAAGTAAGAGCATTAGAGGTTGTAGTAGTAGTAGTAGTAGTAGTAATAGCCATAGGTTCTTCGTTATCTGTATCTGTGTCGGCCATCTCATACTTTGCCTCGAACTCATTATTCAATAAACTCTGAATGCCATTATTGCGGCGATGTTGGCTGTCGTTATTAAATAGTGCATTGTTAGGAGATGTAACACCTGGCCTTACAGTGGATGAGGCAGGCTGCTCTGCGTTATCTGAAGAAAGCAACTGTGATATAGACATGATAGGAGGCATCACAGGTTGATTGCTGTTGTTGTTGTTGTTGTTGTTGTTGTTGCTGTTGCTGTTGCTGTTATTATTATTATTGTTGTTATTACGTTCCTGTACAGACTAGTTTAGTATATGATTTACATGTATTTGTTTGTATATAAGTTTTACGTAGTTGGTTGGAACATAAGGCGCTTCTGCAGCCTACAAAGAAAGAAAGAAAGAGAGAGAGATTAGCAATAGGACATTTTTATCTATTATCTGTTTTTTACCTGTAAATAATGAGGATGACTATTGCCGATACTAGTACTGTTACTACGAATAGGATCATAAGGAATATGTGGTTGCGCTTGACGAGAGTAGTTATAATCAATTGGTTCATATCGACGTATGTTCTAAAAAGACTTGTTATTTATTTTGTCATTTAATAACGTATTCTTCTTACTTGTCCCCAAGATGGTGATGGTTGTGCATAAGTCGTAGGTGGAGGAACATAATTGGGTGGATACTCTCTCTGTGTAGTTGGAGGATAGTTGATAGGATAATATGTCCTTACATTAGGGTTACGTCTATTGGCATACTCCCACTCTTCTGTGGCAGTGTTGAATCCTCGTTGTTCAGGTTGTGCCTGTTGAGATTGATTAGGTTGATCAAACGCCATTCATAAAATTGTGCAATCTGTTCAAATTCTCTTTTTTAAAGAAAAAGAAAAGAAAGAAAAAAGTTTAAGCGCGCGCCTTATTTTATTTTTTTCTCTGTTTTCCAGGCGACCTCTGCTTGGAAGTGTATATTTTTTTTTTTCATGGTGGTTTGCGCTACTTTAATTTTATAACGAATGAAAATGTTCTCATACAGTCTGGCTGGTGGATATTGTCGGTTACAAAAAGATATAATCAAACAGTTGCCGAAGTGGAAGGAGAAGATGAAGTGGTAATAAGCTCTTTTACGCCACGCTTTATTTTCAGATAATATATAATAAAAAAGATTTTTTTTCTAGTCTATTTCTTCAGATCTTTTAGCGCTGCTAACGCATTTTTTCTATTTTTCTTGGGATGGGAACAACAGCGAAGTAAACCAGTTGAAAGTTGAAGGGTGGGTGATCACCTCATCTTCTCCTTCCACTTCGGCAACTGTTTGATTGGAAATCATACTTATTCCAATCATTGTTGCCTCCGTTCCAGGTTCCGATGAGGCGGTAGCGTTTTCCGTAGTAGAAAAAATGGTAGTGCTGATATCTTGACTCTCTTGAAATTTCAAATATTTTATAAAAATTCTCTCAAATGTATCCGACTTTCTTGACCAATTTGCATGTTTCTTGATCTTGTCAATTGAGTGTCCATTTTGTACTGCCCATGTACTTGCAGCTGATCTTAAGGAATGGCCTTTGTGAACACTTGTATCTATTCCTGCCTCATGCATTATTTGTTATATCCAGGAAGCTACTGTAGCTGGTCTGATCGATCGGCATGGATTGTTATTATCTATTTCCGCCAAACCAAAGTATGATCGTCTGTTAATCCCTCCCGAAGTTTTGTCGTGCGAGCTATGAAGGTAGCAAGTGTTCTTACTGGACAATCGTCTTCTTTAACATTGTCAATTGTACCCAGCTTGGCCGTCTTCCATTGACTTTCTTTGGGCTCTCTTGACGTTAAAGTGACCCCCAGCAGCTGCCTTTCGCTTGACCAAGAGAAAACGACATCTCGAAATTGCAAACGGCCAAAATCTGACCGAGGTTGCATCATAGAAGCAATGCCAATCCATAGTAGTGCTTTCTTTTGTAGCTGTTCCAAGGATAAATCTTCGTTTAGTCCCCAGCTACGAATATAAGTGATGACTTGCTGAACATCCCAAACTTGTTGCTTGTCTTGATCTGGGATCAACATTTCAGATTTCCGTTTTGCTTGAAAAAACGATACTATTAGTGGATCTTCGGCAATTGGTGTCTTACCTTGATGGATAATGTTAAAAACCGATGCAATGGCTGATCGATAGACATTAATTTGTGGGAGCAGACAGATGTGCGTGTGCATTTAGAAACCGAAACACCATTTGAGGATCATAAGCTTGAGGGTCTAAGTCATACTTTTCACACCAGTTTGACTATACCCGCCAACCATGATCATAAGCTTTTTGTGTCTTGGAACGAGCCGCCTGGGATAGGTACTCAACCTCTTGGGTGGCTAGACCTTCGGTAATCCTCTTCCTGAAGATAACATCCATGCGACTAGTGACCATTGACGGTTGAGCTTTATCGATATCGGTGTCTTCAAGTGTTTCATTCGTTGTATCAGGCTCCATCAGTATTGAGTTGGCCACAATGGGGTTATTAAAATGGCTTGCTTGATCTTGTCCTCTTGAATCTTCCTTAGTACTTTGGGAATCAGTTTCCAGGGTGGATTCAGATACAAACCCCTCTTTGGCCATATCTAACTGAATGCATCCACCGCTTGAGCTTCAGGATCTGGCTGTAAACTCCAATACGCTGGTAATTTCCTGTTGTGCCTCACTGCAAAGGCATCTATTTTGAACGATTGGTGACCCCATATGCATTGGAGTTGTTGGAACCATCTCCTTGGTAGTGCCCATTCGTACAGTGGTACTGATCTTCTGCTGAGTCTGTCTGCTTCTGGATTCTGGATTCTGGATTCCTGGAACGTGATGGCATATTAGCTGTACCTTGTATCTGTTGCATAGTTGCTGGATTTGTATCGCCAGTTCCTGCAAAGCCTCTGAAGCCGTCCCACCAGCCTTGTTAATATACTTCAACGCTGTTCGATTGTCTGAATAAATCCTTAGATTGCAGTTCTTGTATCTCGGCATGTGAAGCTGGAGTGCAAAGAGTATTGCCTTTAGTTCTCTGACGTTGATGCTTTCTTCTTTTTCGAATCTTGTCCAAAACCCAGCTGTTTGTACCGATGTTGAGCTTTTTCCCCATCCTGAGTCTGAAGCGCCCACGCAGATGGTGAAGTCGGGCACTAGTAAAGGGCAACGAATAGATAACCCATTCTTTATTGATGCCCTGTTCAGCCACCACTTCAGTTCTTGTATACTGAGAACACTGATTTTGCATGGTGATTCCCAGTTGTTGTGCGACAGTCGTAGTGATCTTACTAAGCCCCGTTGAAAGTATCGCACATGTAAAAGGGCTTCTCCAATTGCAGGTATCATCGCCGTGACTTTCCCAATAAGGCTCGCTATCCACCGGCATGATCTCTGTTTGTTGTCGCTCAATAGTTGCCTTATTCGTGTGTTCAGTTTTTGTATCTTTACCTGTGGGACCTGTATCGTCATTTCTTTTGAACTGAATTGGAACCCAAGGAATGACTGCACTTGCTGAGGAACTAGTATACTCTTTTCTTCGTTAATTAGAATTCCCAATTCTTGTAAATGGGATATCATCCATGAAGCATGGATCTGCATCTCTTCTTTCATCCTCGTCAATATACATATGTCGTCGAGGTAGAATACAAATCTGATTCCCTCTTTCCGAAGAGGTTCCACGGCATATTTCATCAGTTTTGGAAATACACGAGGCGCAACATTGAGACCAAAGGTTAAACTCTTGTATCTGTATACTATATCTCGATGAAAGAACGTAAGAAAGTCCCGAGGACTTTGGTGAATTCGTACTATCACGTAGGCATCTTTCAGATAGACCTTGCACATGTAGTCTCTCTTTTCCAACAGTTCCCTCAACGCTGAAATTCGCTCCATTTTGAAGTGAACACATTGAATGTACTGATTCAGATTGGTGTAATCCAAAATTGGGCGTCGCTTGTTGGGTTCTTGAATTGTAAAAAACTTTGAGAGATAATCTCTGGGTTGGGAAGGAAATATTTCGATTATTCCCGAGTTCATAAACCTCGTCGCTGCCTCGTCCACCACCACTTGTTCTACTTTGGTAAATTTCATTGGAGTGTAACGCCAAGAACGAGGTGTCTTGTTCCATTGAAGCTGATATCCATCGGCTACCACTGAAGTCGGCCATTGGTGAAGAATGTGTTGTCTCCATTGTTGTGAGAACCTTTGGAGACGCCCCCCAGGTAGAACGTCATTGCTCGGTACTGTGCAATGTGCTGTCGTATCGGGGGAAGACGATGCCGGCGTTATTTTCATTATTGTTGTTGGTTGGGACTTTGGGACTCCAGTGGCTAGAGGTCCCTGCGCTTGCCAAAAAAAGATTTGTGGAAGGCTCCACGTCCCCTTGTATTCCATTGTTGTTCTCCATATCCTCTGCTACGTTGGTTGAAAGAGTGTTGGCTTCTTCCCACTGCATTTCACAGGATTGATTGTTCGTATCTTGCTTGATAGATCTTTTCGACTGTTTCTTTATCCAAAGCCAAGGACTTGTCGTTGGGTTCTTCATCCAAGTGTTTGACGCTATCAGGGAATTTGAGTGTCTTGAGCGCCATTGACCTAGTTTCAGTCTTTGTTGTTTTGCTTGATACCAGCGAGTACACTGCGAGTTGCCGTACTCCTTCCATAATGTGGAGGAATGTTTCTTCATTACCTTGTTCCAAGAATTGTTTACACTCTTCGAAGAGGCTTGCTGCTGCTCGACCTGCGATGATGAGTCGATCTGCCCCTTTGTAAACTGCGTTGGTACTCTGGAAGGCATCAATTGTGCGTTATTTAAGTTCTTTATAGAACTCCCTATTGAACATTTCGCTGGCTGTCCACTCATTGTCTTCGTACTTGAGGATGTTCTTAGAGAATTCTTTAATTCCTTTATGTAACGTGTTTGACGAACTATGCTCCAATTCCTCCAAGCTATCTTTTGGAAGTTCTGTGACACCAACACTCGATCTTTCGAGGGTGAGCTTATTTACCAATTCTTCGATGATTTGTCAACTTGTTCTCTTGTGAAGAGTTGTTCATTATTCTCATTAGACATTGCTATTACCACGGTGCGCGGCGCAAAAGAGATCTGAAGAAATAGACTAGAAAAAAAATCTTTTTTATTATATATTATCTGAAAATAAAGCGTGGCGTAAAAGAGCTTATTACCACTTCATCTTCTCCTTCCACTTCGGCAACTGTTTGATTATATCTTTTTGTAACCGACAATTTCATTTTTCTATGACCGACAATTACTTTTTTTGTAACCGACAATATCCACCAGCCGGACTGTATCTCTTTTAGTAGCTGATCTGCCATTAAAAAATAAAAAATAAAAAATAAAAGTGCAGAAAGTATATCCTTATTTCTCGAGTCGATCCCGTTGAAGTTATCGTTTATTTAATGGCTCATCTTTTCTCCCTAAATTTTCATTAGAATGGACAATTGTCCTCGGTTTAGTTTGCCTTTTACAACAGAGAGAGAGAGAGAGAATAAGACCCTGTTAAAATTAACAGAAATTTTATACAGGCTCAAATAGTGCTATTGCTTACTTTATCACAGTTTTATGTTGTATATTAAGAAAAAAAAATGCTTTATACACTCTTGATATACATGTTTAATCCTAAGGGAAATACACACATATTTACACCACACATCAATCTTTAGAATTTATTATTCTTCTTGAGTTTCATTCAATTCAATATAGCTAACTTCTACTTGACCATTGCTTTGAATCTCTTCAAACGACTTGTCGTCGTCATGGTTATCCGTCTCCTTGGAAATAGCTTCTTGAGCAGCCTGTTCTTCTTCTTCTCTCATTCTACGCAATGCTTCTTCTTTAGCTACTCGTTCTTGTTCTTCTCTAGCTTGTTGAGCCTTTTCTTCTTCGATTCTCTTTCTTTCTTCTTCTTCAGCTTTCTTTCTTTCCTCTTCTTCACGAGCCAATCTCTCTTTTTCTTCTCTTTCCAGTCTTGCCTTTTCTTTAGCTATCTCCTCTCTCTTGGTTGCTTCCTTTTTCACTCTTTCATTACAGATATCCAGTCGACGGAAGAGTTCGTTGATAGAATCAATCACATTTCGTTTCTTGTTCTTCAATTTATCGACCAACTGTCTTTCAAACTCTGTAGGTTCCAGATCTTGTCCGACAACAAGCGTCAAGGGTCGAACCGCGTCGAGTTGTTCCATAAGACGAAGAAGAAGTTCGTTTGAGTGAGCTAAAGTATACTCCTTTTGCTTGAATGCCTTGTCATCACAGTCCAATTCGATGATGGGTTCAACACTACTAATGCTTGATTCAATGGCCTGTTGTTGTGATTGAATTTGATCTAACAGGCGAAGAGTTGCGCGTTCAGCCTGTTTAGCTGTTCTTCTTCGTTTGGCTCGTTTATCGTCTTCTATAACATAGTATACAAGACTGGTGCCCAATACAGCAACCAGGGTTGCAGCTGCACCATATATTAATAAAGAACGTCTATTGTCCGCCATCTTTTGCTATACAAGAGAAAGAGAGAAAAAAAAATGCACTGTAGCCAGTTCAGTCACATCCCCTGGCTTTTTTTTTTCCTGTCAACTTAAAACGGCAGAAAGATTATTTTCATTTATTTAAAAGAAAATAGACTTTAAAGAAGGAGAATAATTGTATATATTAATAACGGAAACTTGTAAAAAGACACTGCTGTAAGCCAACATTTATGCCGTAGATGTGGGGGTTGTTGTTGTCTCCACAACGATTATCAATGACCGGCTTAACTTCCGGTTTCATATGGAAGAGAGGACTATTCCATTCCGCGATCCAATCATTTGCTTTAAAAGCAGTTTCCATGTTAATTTAAATACAAGACTGACATGTAGAGCTACAAGTCCTCAGCTTTACAGCTTAGTCCACCTTTGAAAAAGATAAAGAGAGTGTGTGTTGTTTATACATACTTTATTTTCTTTTATACATAAAGGACAGCAGGAAAGAGAAGAGAGAGAGGGGGGTATATGCTATCTACAATAAATATTATTCAGTTAGTGAATAGTCTAAACTCCATATTCTGGCTGTAAAATCTTCAGAACAGCTAACAAACTATCGAGGTATTAGCTCTTTATCCTTTTTCATTCGTTATTAAACAACTTGCCTGTTTCATTGAATATTTATTCCACGCAACTCCAGTTACTTTTCTCGTATGCCCTTCAAACTTGTGAGCCTTTTTCTGATTTCCATCTATTTCCCATACAAAAATATCTTTATCATATGAGCCAGCCATGATGAACTGATCGTCAGGAGATATGGATATCCTAATATCAAAACTTCCCAATTTAAATTCCTCGTCTGTATATTTGATCGCCGGCTTTGTTAAATCCGTTAGGTAATGCATATATATACTATTATCCATGCAGGAACTAAACAATCTTGTCCCACTGCTGTCTACTTTCAAATCTGTAATGCCATGTCTTTTTCCTGCTTCATTTTTGAATTCTGTTGATTCCAAGACTTGTGAGCTTCTGCCTGCCCTTACATCCCATAATTTAATCGTTCCATCAACGCTTCCTGAAGTGATCACTTTTTCTTCATGGTTATTTATAAAGATAGCACTTGTCACTGATCTGATAACCTTCATATTGAGTGTTAGTTTTCGAAAGAAAAAAAAAAAAGCAAGTGGTTATATCTTACAAGAGGTTTTAATCCTGACTTTTTTGTCGACCGTGAGCCTTGGTTGATATCATGAGCATTCATGGTGGTTTTAATGGGGCTGTAGATCGGTATATCAGGTGAATCCGCTATAAAACCTCCTTATTAGCACAAGGTTTAATCATGTGTACATTTTTTATTCTACCTGAATCTGTCCCTGGCTTTTGATTAAACCTTGTATCCCAAATACGAAAAGACCCATCTTTTGATCCAGTGATGATCAAGTCTATAACAAAAAATTCAATTAAAGAAAAGATACAAGAATAAGATAAGAGTGCGTACGTTGATTTGTAGGATGCCAATTGACAGATTTGATTATATCATCATGTCCTGCAAAATCAGCTAAACTTGATCGTGTCTCAGTATCCCAAAGGCGAACAAGTCGATCATGAGAAGCAGTGAGTAATAGGCTGTCGTCTGCACTCCATTTGACATCAGATATTGCGTGTTTATGGCAATAAAATGAGTGATGAAATTGTGAGTTGTTGATACTGTTGTCTTTATCTGTTCTCAATAGAGATACACGACCTTCTTCATCCCCAATTGCTACTAAATGACCATCATAAGCTGTATTGGCAAAGTCGCAGTAAAAAGGTGTGCAAAACTCGCTGTCTGGAAATACAAACTGATAGATATGATTATTGGCACTTGTGAATAATGATAGAATATGTTTTGAAGGCACTATGTTTTTATGTTAATCCCTTTACTTTTTTTTCTTTTCCTTTTAATTATAAACCTCTGAATCTTCTTCCAAACGATCTGTCATTTTTTAAAGATCTAAGTTTAATTGCCTCATAGAGGCTACATCTCGGTTTAATTATTCGACTCTTCTTCAAATCGATTGACATTAACAAGTCAACGAACGACAGATACTAAAAACGGTAAATACACGTAAAAAAGAATATCTCTTTTTTTTTTCTCTCTCTACGCGACTGATCATGAATTTCAGTTACAAATGACTGTCATTTTACAGTTTATTAAAAATATACCTGTAAATATCCAAATTCTTCTTTGGCGAAGAAGAAAACTGTGTACAAGACAGCGATATTAAACCCTACGAGGATGATGAAAAAGATGTGATAAGGTACTTTTGGAAATAAAATGCAGCAGCTTTATTAAAGTATTGGCTATTTCGGCTCCAAAGCATCACACAGCCCTGGCAAGCTAGAACATGTGTTAAACCAGTAAAAACAAACACCACTTCTCGTTTTTGGCACTCGTAACACATATTTTCATAAACTTTAGTGTCTGATATTTCTTATATGCTCACATTAAAATGTTGAACTTGTCAACGTAAGCCACCAGACGTCGTCCTTCTTTTTCTCTTTATCCCAGCTTTATCGAACAAAACATCAGTGGTGTTAACCTGCAGTCCATTTTATCTTTACAGCATCCTTGCCTTTCATACCATTGCCGAAAGCAATAATGGGCAATTTAGTAACACCCAATATCTAGACAAATACACACAGGGATAAAGACAATTCTGTACTGGAGTTACATATCATGTACACAGTCAATTTACAGGACTAAAAAAACAACAGACATCTTTTTCTCAATAAACATTACAATAGCATGCCTCGTTATGAAAGTTCTAGGAGGAATCTTTTTTTCATTTGCTTAGTTTAATAACATTTACGCGAAACAGATTAAGCTATCATCATATGCCCGAAGAACTCAGACATCCGTAAGACTGCCCAGCTCGCGTGTAACATTTCTCTGAGTGTCTGATTCAATTGGCCTATCAAGAGTAGGAGACAGGCCATATAAAAAAAATCAAACACAGTTTAAAACATACCGTTTCTCAGCTCGGTTTTCCGCGCGAGCTTTCGTCTCAGATTGTCTTTAGTACAACTTGTGGTATTTGCTGAGAGAATGAAAAATATATTACAATTGTTATAAGATGATGGTTTCATTTTTCTTCACCTTGGTCAACAAATATTCTTAAAAAAGAAGAACAAGATGATAGTATATCATCTCATACATATATAATTATTGTAAACAAACAGTTGTATCACTGCAATTTTGTGCTGGGGCTTTTTTTCATATATTCTCGTAAATGATCAAGGTTACTTGAAATTAACAGATTAACTGCAAATGTCAGATTGAGGTCTTTTTGTAAGCATAAAGAAACATAATATTAAATGCACCAAGTTGTATATTGCATAAATAATATGCAAGGGATAAGCAAGATGACAGAAAAGCAGGTCCAATTCTGTCTTGGCAAAATTACGCTTTTATTTAGAGAGAGTAATATCAAGTTATAATAGCTATAAGCTCATAACCTCTTTTTAATACTGGCCTTTCATCCTCAAATAAAATAAAAAAGAGCTAGACTATATGTTTATCTCGACAAAACCAACCTTTTTGCCAACCCAAAATGAGGAGGAGAGAGAGGATGTATTATAAATGAAAGGAGACCTTTTCCCACTACTTTTGTATAAATTAACGTTTGACTCCCTAAAGTTGTTGAACAAAAAGGATCTTGTCAGCCTTGATTTTATCGAAATAGTATTATTCACTAGACAGCTGCCAAGAAAAAGGGGATACACGTACCCGTATATCTGGAATTCTATCAACGGTTGGACAATCAATTATAAACAAATACATTTAAAAGGATTGGCATTTAATAAAGACAATAATCATCACATGCGGACATGCACCCTATATGTACGTGTACGATGCAAATCATCAACAAAACTGCCGCTAATTCTTTCTTCTCTTTCGATCAATTAGTTTTTTAATTAACAACAAAAAATGTGTATAAAAACAATCACTTCTTTTCTTCTCTCTTTTTCATCACATTGACTTTATTTATTGAATTAATACAAAGATGACTTATCCCGACCAAGAAGAACTCGAATTTCAACAAGAGGTTGAAAAAGTGAAGCAATGGTGGTCCTCACCTCGTTTTGCCCATGTAAAACGCCCCTATACTGCTGAAGCCATTGTCTCTAAGCGTGGTACTTTCCCCACAGCTTATCGCTCTAATATATTGGCCAAGAAGCTTTGGAACATTCTCCAGACAAACAGGGCTAATGGCACTACCTCCCATACATTTGGTGCACTTGATCCTGTCCAAGTCACTCAAATGGCTCCTCACTTGGATACCGTCTACGTCTCTGGGTGGCAATGTTCTTCTACTGCCTCCACCTCCAATGAACCTGGACCTGATCTTGCTGATTATCCCATGGACACAGTTCCCAATAAGGTTGAACATCTCTTCTTTGCTCAACTTTTTCATGACAGAAAGCAACGTGAAGCTCGTTTGAGAATGTCGCCCCAAGAAAGAGCTAAAACTCCCAAGATTGACTACTTGCGACCTATCATTGCTGATGCCGATTCTGGCCATGGTGGTATTACTGCTGTTATGAAGCTGGCAAAGATGTTTGTCGAACGTGGCGCTGCTGGTATTCATAGTAAGTGATCATAAATGCAAAATAAATGAGAATATACTCATCCATATGTCTATAGTCGAAGATCAATCCCCATCTACAAAGAAGTGTGGTCATATGGCTGGTAAAGTACTTGTTCCTATTGCTGAACACATCAATCGCTTAGTAGCTATCCGTGCTCAATTTGATATTATGGGAGTTGAAAATGTTGTGGTTGCTCGTACTGATGCTGAAGCTGCTACTCTTATCACTACAAACATTGACCCTCGTGATCATGAATTCATTGTAGGTTGCACTAATCCTGATCTTAAACCATTGGCTACCATCATGCATGAAGCTGAAAGTAAAGGTATGTATGGTGCTCAACTTCAAGCCATTGAAGACGATTGGATCAATAAGGCTGGCCTTAAGCGTTATGGTACTGCTGTGACTGATAAACTGAAGGCAGTTGGTAAGGGACATCTGGCTACTAAGTTCTTGTCCGAGATTCGTTTCAAGTCCAATACAGAGGCTCGTGAAGTTGCCAAAAAGTACGGTGTTGACATCTTTTGGGATTGGGACAGCTGCAGAGTACGTGAAGGTTTCTTCCGTTATGAAGGTGGTACTGAAGCTGCTATCTCTCGCGCCATTGCTTATGCCGAGTACGCTGATATGCTCTGGATGGAAACAAAGAAACCTATCCTGGCACAAGCTGAACAATTCTCGAAGGGTGTGCTCTCTAGTTCTCCTCACGCTTTATTATGTTATAATCTATCTCCTTCATTCAATTGGTAAGCTCCTTTGATGTTCTTCATTTATTGAAACTGACACAGTTTCTATTAAAGGGATGCTGCAGGTTTAAATGACAATGATATGAGATCGTACATTAACAATCTGGGAAGGCTTGGCTTCGTATGGCAATTCATTACCTTGGGCGGTCTTCACGCTAATGCTTTGGCAACAGGTAAAAATATAAATGATTTTCTTGTTCTTTCCTTCTAAGTCTTTTTTCTTTTTTACAGCTACATTTGCCAAGAGCTTTAAAGAAAGTGGTATGCATGGATATGTGACTCAAGTTCAGCGCCAAGAAAGAGAACATGGTGTTGATGTACTGCAGCACCAAAAGTGGTCAGGAGCAACATTTGTAGATGAAGTTATGAAGATGGTCACGGGTGGTATGTCTGCTACAGCGGCTATGGGTAAAGGCGTCACTGAGGATCAATTTAAGAACTAGTTCAAGTTTGCTAAAAGTATTTGTTAATATTTGCCGTATATGTACGTGCTATCTTTTTTTTTTTTTGAACAGCGTATTTGTTTAAAGCATAAAATTGCTTTGTTAAATAAAAATGATATAATATCATATTTTGATTTTCCCCTTTTGTGTATAATCACTTACAGAGCTATTTTCAAAAGCATCTTGGCGGTAGAATAAATTTACCAATTGTTCATGTGTTGAGTAGTAATAAAGTCTCGTTATATGTACGTATAGAATGCTAAAGCTAAATACATTTCCTTTATTCAGTTAGAGTGCTTTGAAGGTCAGCAATCTTCCTATTCTAATATAATGACTTGCTTAGCAAAATAAACTTGGCTCATTTAGTAGAACAAACGCAAAAGAAATGATGAATTGACTTGCAAAATTTTAGACAAATGTAGAAAGGTATTGAAATATAAATGTATTCACCAATTGATATAAGAGAGCAATTATTCAGGAAAAATGGCTCAAGTCCTGTTGTAAAAAGTTATGCTTGGGTAGAGGCTTGAGTGTAAATTGAGTTATATAAGAGTTTCTGTCGCATGATCAGCAGATCTTAATGGATCAAAAGAAATAACTTGTGTTATATAGAGTAAATAAAGTGAATCATACTGACACAAGACTTCATGGTAAGCGTATCAGAAGATAAGAGCGTTAAAAGAAAAATAAACGCATAAAAGAGTAATGGAAAGCACTTAGAATACAAAATGTATCAGAAAGTAAAGACTAAAATAACAAATAGTGAACATTGTTACTGGGTGTTAGTAGTAAGGTTAAAAGTAAGTTTTATAAATAGGATTTGTTATTGTAGTGACCACCAGATCTTTATATAAGA
>JAMYHX010000346.1:0-46330 GCA_025529335.1 Rhizopus sp. PT2906
TTCTTATTTTTAGATATGAGCAATCAAGAGTCAGAATATGTAAAGTTGATTAGCAGTGATGGATTTGAGTTTATTATTCATAGAGAAGCTGCTATACGTTCTGGAACGATTAAAAACATGCTTTCTGGTCCAGGTATAGTCTTTGGTTATGGCGTAGTAAGACATGCTTTTGTAACTGTTACCAGTTCAATTTAGAGAATCAGTCGAGAATGAAGTGACGTTTAGAGACATCAAGTAATTACAAGATTGTTTGTTTTGAATAACTGTAATTTATTATTATTGTTATAGAGCAGTTATTTTAGACGTCGTTTGTCGATACTTGTACTATAAATGGCACTATGAAGGTTCAACTACAGAGATTCCAGAATTCAAAGTCGACCCAGAGATTGTACTAGAAGTTCTCATGACTGCCGACTTCTTGGAGTGTTAATGATGATGGTTGTTGATATAGTCTTGGTGGTATCCAGCCAATATAGTTGAACCCACCGAATCCACCAACATAATAAATAGCTTGTACATGAAATTCATAAAAATGGAAATCATGCATTTTGTGCCTTCATTTTCAAAAAAAAAAAAATTATATTATTATATAAAAACATATTAAAACACTTACCATAGTTTTGCTTCTGGATGAATTTCTGTGAAACACTTGAAAGCCTCTGTTGTCTTTTTTTTTTTTTTTTTTTTTTCTTAATGTTAAAAGAGAGATATAACACATGCATAAACAAATACCTTATCATCGGGAACAACCGACACAGATCCAAAGAGCGTAAATCTTGGTTGCTCAACAGGTGTCGTTTTATTACCAAAGATAGGCTTATTGTATTCCTTTGTGGCGCGTACAGTAAAGCTAAGACGGGTTGGATGATGACGCATGTTTTTTGTACTCAACTATACTTTCTTGTATGAGAAATTAAACGATATGGATGTAAAAGTTTGCATTACTTGCAAATCTGACATATAAAGCAATAAATTTCCATTATCAAAACACTGTTCACTATAGTATTCCATGATGCCAAATGGATATCCTATCAACAAGTTATTATATATTCACATTCAAATTGTATTGTACATACCACCAAGTTCAGACGAGTTGTCCATTATGGTCATGATGGTTCCAATACCTTTCGGCTCGGTTTAATATCCAACGTACATCACTTTCTTTTCTTACCTTCATCTTTCAAGACCTGTCTTGCAAGTTTAGCAGCTGTTTGAACACTAGAATCACTTTTAACAAAGCTAGTACTCAATAATACCAGGAAAATCAAAAACAAATACATTAAAGAAAAACAAGAAATAGAAATACATGAATCCTATGACATCTGTGTGAGAGCATATGTGCATATACTTTTTTCCGAAACTTTATTCATCATTCGTATTACAGACATGGTTTAACGCGTAGTCAAAAATAATCAGTTTCTACGTATTCCATGATAATAAGTTGATAAAGTAGTTTTGATGGTGAATGAATGTTGAATACTGATTACTTTACTGTGTGAATGTACTGACATCTACAAAGGAATAGTGGTTAACAACCTGCTTATTGCTATAATTTGCTTATTTATATTTATACTTTTATCATATCTGTGTTCTTTCTTTATTGTAAGAGTTGACTTGGTCATTCATTGTTGTTACAGTGACAGATTCCTCATTGTGTGTAATAAAGTAATTGAGTGAGTTGTTTAGTTGTTTATGTTGTCATTAGTGCGTGTTTAATAGAAAAGAAATGATAAAAAGAAATATAAATCAGGAGGTTCTCTTTTTTTTCCCATTTTTCCCCCCATTTTTCTAAAAGGGCTGTAAGGTGTATTCGTTACAGAGGCATATGCTTATTGAAGGTAACTATTGCTTATTAATATACGTTATATTGTATAGAGGATTTAATGTGTATTTTATAGAGAGTGATGACATATTTACTACCCTTAATACTTGCTCATTACAGCATCAACTGACAATCGACATAATGCAACATAGAGTACGTTACTCTTTTATATCCTATGCCTTTACAGCTGTTTCTTACTCTTGTACTTGTAATAATTAGACGTTAATAAGCTTGGAACACGAATACAACACTTCAACTAGTTGAACAACAGTGGTATTCATATTGTTTCATCACGTAAGTAAAGATATGAATAATTTTATACAAGCGAATGATGAGATATTAATACTTACAAGCAAGCGATGTCAGTAGATATGAAGACACAAAGCAATATAGCTTATTTGGGTTAGTTAAAGCAACAACTAATAAAAAATAAAAAATAGTAGCTAAGGTAGTATTCTATAGATTGACCGGTATTGGATCATGGATACAGTATTGGAAATAGAGAAGCAATAGGGTTGTGGATCATTCAATTGGAGTAGACATGGAAACGATTTGTACGACATTAAAAAGAAATAACAACGTACGCAAACACTACGAATTGATGGAAATATGCAAGTAGTATATAAGATTGATATAGATGATGTGAACAGCGTCAATTAGAAAAGGTGATAGTGTTGATTATGTGATAGCTATAAAGAGAAGGATTGACACAGATGGATCATCAGCTATTTTGGTGGAATAGCGGAACATGATATGTAAAAAGGGCCTGTGATAGTAGAAAATACATACGAGGATATGGATACAATACGAGAGCAACGTTGTGATCATTATGATGTATCAGTAGATAGAATATGGAGAATATACAATGCATATGTGATTGATAGCGGCAATGTACAGGATAAATTGTAGTGGATAAGCGTGTTAAATAAAGAAATATTTGAATCAATTCAATATTTCACATACGGATATTGTTATTAAAGGGTTAATGATATATGGGAGGCATATTTAGAGTCAGGGTATACCAAGGAAAACGAGTGTACATGCATCATGAGAGAGTAAAGCTATTTTTTCAATGAGACACCCTTAGAACGACTATAACAAAAAAGGAAAAAGAGGTGTTGACTTTGAAAATTGCACTAATATTTGTGCCGCCCTTCGCTGTAGTAGATGGCCAAAGACTCTTCATTGCTGACTGAATAAACGAGTGTATATCCATTATTTTGATGATAGAAGTTAGTTCTACGCACTAGGATGTTGATGCTTGCATTATAGCATATCTCTAAATGCATTCTATGATCTATGCTGACTTGTTAATTCACTGTGATTGTTATTCAAGCTGCTATGCTACATTAAACTTGATAAACATATATGCAACTATTAAGTATCTGAATGATATACTATGACCATTTCCCATTGTTTAGCTTGTTATACATCAAGCAGGGACTATGACGTCTGGCAAACAGACATTCAACTCCCACATCTCGTCCTTTTGTTCCTTTTATGCAGAGGTACACTAGTCGTTGCCATATTCAATGCATTTTCAAATTGCTAACAAGGCTCAAATTGTCATAATTGATTCAAATTGTATGTATTCTTTCTCATACAATAAAACTTGAGCTCCTCCTTTAGGACTATCATCCTACGAACCATGTAAGTGTTTCAAATGATGAACAAGGCATACATTGTATGCTTACCCTGATATCAAGGACAAGCCTAGGATACTCCTTGGGGTAAATAAAGCCTTGATCATAAATTCACTGCATTCTATGATTAACAACAAATACACTATCCGTTTAACCCAATGCTATCTCTTGAGATTGTTTGCTAGCTTTACGCTTCTTTTGCACAATTGTTTTATCAGACTTGAAAGCACCTATCCAAAGAAGTATGAATAAGCGCAAATTACATCGGGCAGCAGTTTCACTTACTAGAACTAATGTACATTACTGTTGAATGTGTGATACTTTGTACATGATATCATTCCTGTTCACACAATGGTACTTACCGTGACCAGATTTTTTGTTGGTCAATCTACCGCCCTCAAAAGACCACAATCTAGACGCGGAATTACTATCATGAACACTGCATTGCATTACTCTCTGAACTTACTGGTTGTCACTGTCTTGAAATTTCTGAGGCCATACAATCAAGTTGGCTCCTTCCTGTTGCAAAGAAAAATGGCTCAGTTTTTATATTATCACAAGATGGTTTAAGTCAAGGCTAAATTTGGAACTGTTATTTGATTCATAATTAGGACTGCCAAAGGGTACTAATATACTATAGTGTGTCTGTCTACATAGTAGAATCCATTTTCTCCAAGTGGCATTTAATGATATTCTTGTGGGTTAGTCTAAAAATAAGCACAATGGAGTGATCAATTTATTGTTCAAGATTTTTATCCATTTTATTCAAGCAACATAATAACAATAAACCAGTATATTTTATAATAATAAGAGGGGGGATACGTACATATACTAAAACACAAGTAAATCTTTCTATACTTCCTTTTTGGGTAATTGATATACACCGAATCTATAATCAAGGTCCAACAGCATCTTTAGTGCATTAGTCGATCGGAACATTTGTCTCTGTTCTGCAGCTTCTAGTTGGCTAGCTGCCTTTTGTGGGCTAGGTGCGGCTGTGCCAGCAGCTCCATGACCAGGTAGAGGGAATAATTGATGTAATAATTCATATGCGGTCAAAGTGACACCAAATTGAGGTGAAGAACGGAAGATACGTGCGGGACCGCCCTTGAAGAAAGCTTTGAATCCTTCTTCTGCGTAAATTTTTCTTGCTGCATCCATAATACCGTTGTATGTCGTCTGACCCTTACGTGCTTCGACTTGCAAACGCGTCTTGATCACGTCAGCAGGAGTTGTGAAATAAGCAGCAGGCATACCAGCGATCGCACCAGATAACAGCAGCTCTGAGATAGTCAACTTGTGATCAGGGCCTTCCTTGAAAACGTCCTTTTTCAGATGAGCATAGGCTGGGAAATAGATGGCAGAGAATGGCACATCTCTTAACAAACATGCAGCCACGCCCTTGTAGAGACCTACAACACCCAAATGTTTCACAATCCAAAGAGCTGAACGACGAGGGGCATCAGGCATACTCTTGGCTTGTTCACCTTGTACTTGTAAACGAATTTTAACAATTTCCAATGGGTTCGTAAATACCTATTCTTCTGTCAGTTCTCTCTGCATTGCCTTTTTGTTCTCTGTCACACTTACCACTTGAGAAGCACCAGCAGCACCACCACCAACCATTTCTTGCCAAAACTTGATTTCACCATTCTGATGAGATGTGAACTGGTATCTGACAAAGTCATTGACAGTCAATTTGATAGCCTTTTCCGGAGCGACACCCTAAAGAGCACGTTATTTCTTGACTCCATCACTTTTAAGGGTACTTACCACAAGCTGAGGACCCAAACCTCTATATAACCCAGTAAATCCTTCGTTCTTCATGACCTTTTTGAAACAATCCAAACTGTTCTTGTAGAGAAGCTCACCAACAACCTTGGATCTTTGATTTTGCATACGCGTCTTGACCAAGTCGATGGGGTATACAGCCGTGGCTCCAATAGCACCAGCCACAGAACCAAGCGTGAATGAATAAGCACTTTCTGCGAGCTGCCAGAGAGCACCTCTCTTTTGAACGGCCTTTTCTTCAGGCAAAACAATCTGTTCGGTCGATCTTGATTGTGTCCAGCGAGGATCCAACACACGAGCAAAGTCCTCAAGACCAAGCACACCAGAGTCGTCATCAACACCAGCAAAGTGGAAGACGACATCTACTTCCATAGGAGTAAAGGCGGTATATCGACTTGCCTCATGAGCATGCTTCAAAAAGTCGGCCTTGGTGATCTTCTTGTCCTTACTGGCATCAATAGCTTTACGAATGACAGATTCGACCATATCGATATTACGAATCACATTATGAAAGGCAACCACAGAAGAAAAGCTAATCTTGTTACCGCTGTAGAGATTGCATAAAGTTGGTAGATGATCAATCACGTCGTCAGACAATTTGTGCTTGGCCACGTCCAAGATGATCTTCTTAAAGTCCTCGGGCAAAATGTACCCAGTCTGGTCTTTATCATAGTGCTTGAACTCTTGACGAAGACGCTCACCTTGTAATCCCTTGATGAGCTGGGCGAACTCTTGATAGCTTAACTCGTGATGACCTTCCTTTGAGCCGATATATAATTTGAGCCAATCGCAGTCGAAATCAAAAGGGACAGCATCACTGGGCATATGACTCGAGAGAACCTGCTTGAACTGGTCAAAAGTGACCTTACCTGTACCATTCACGTCAAAGATGCGAAAGGCAACCTCGTACTCCGCGTCAGGCTTAGACAGCAAGTCTTGAAAGATAACAAAGTCGTCAAAGGTAACCGAGCCCTTGTTGTTCCTGTCGGCTAGTTTATAAAGTAGCTCGTACTGCTCTCTTTGTATCTTTTTGAAATCTTCTTGAGGAGCAATGGCAGCCAGGAAATCTTCCTTCGACATCACTTTCTCATTGTCCTTTTCAACCGAGGCATACTTTTGAAATGCACGACGGTACTGTTCCAAGCGACTTACTGTATCTACAGCAGACATATTTTAAATACGAGAGAAAAAGAGAGAGAGAGAGAGGGAGAGAAAGGAGAGAGGAAGAAAGGTCGTATAAGGAAATAATAGAAAAGAGGAGAGGGGAAGGGGCGGGGTACTGAATACACGGAAAGATCGGAGAGGAATTACAAACAGTTCACCAATAGGAACATAAGGTCTCGGGAAAGTCTATTATACACAAACAAGTCCTCTTTCTATTTATATATTCAGGTCCCAACCCCCTCCCCTTCCCTTTACTTCCCTTGACCATTGATACGCCCTCTTTCCTTCTTTATTATTGATCTTTCCTTCATCTTCCCGTCCATCTTTGATATATTAAAAAATAAAGTTAAAGTCCTTGGTTGTCAGCTCCCCTTTCCCATGTGAAAGCAAATGAATAAGGAAAAACGAAAAAGAAAAAGGAGAAAAGAGATGGCTTATTTTATTTGTTTTGGCATCTTCTTCTTGTCATTCAAGTTATCCAAATCACTTTCCTTATAGTAATGTGGGGCAACTAAAATGTGGGGTAAAATGTTAGTGAGAATGATCATTCGGTTATTTAATTTTACCTTCTAATAGCCAATTTGGTTCTATTTCCATGACTTGTCTCATATATTCTTTACTTGTCAATACCAGTTCAAAGTAAATGATCCATTTAGGTTTCTTTTGAAGCATGCTACTACTTGGATGAATATGAACTGTTTGATTCTGTTTGACCGTACGATATGAATCCCCTGATTTATTCAATCTTGCTGCATTAAAAAAGAATCCACTCGTGATAGCCTACAGTGATTGATTAGTCATGATATAAAGCAACCATCTCTTTTACCTTTTGAATGGGTGTTGGATCATTTGGATTAGGATTACTCACAAGCTTGACTTCAACTCGATCAAGTAACTGAACAAGCTGGTCTCTGACATTTCTTACTCTTTCCATCGTTTTCACTTGAATAAAGTTTTCGTAACACCATTGCACTGAATAATCCGTTTCGACCCACTGATTCCAGATGTTCAACAATGTTAAATGATCGCCGCCCGGTTTCACTAAATTTTGATGGGCTGTGTCCGCCAAGATTTTTTTGTCCTTGGGTCGATAGAGTAACGAGCTTTGCTCGGATAACATGGCACAGATAGACACGACCTCATCTGTACATTCATACTTTTCAGATGCAACAATAGCCTTTGACATACATGGATCAATAGGGAATTCTGCCATACGTCGACCTAGCTTTGTTAGTTCAGCTCGATCATTAAGCGCACCAAGCGCATACAGCTGACTGAGTGATCGAATCATCGTATCTTCCACAGGTGGATCCAAAAAGTCAAAATTGACAAGATCATTAATACCCAAACTCTGTTTAAACATTAGTATCGTTCTTCTCTTTTTATAGAAGCACTGATTACCTTTAATAACAAGACTACATTTGATAGATTCACTCTTTGAATTTCAGGCACTGTATTTTCTTCCATTTCATTGTAAAAGGCCCATTGAGTGAATAATCTAAAACATTTGCCGGGACCAGTACGACCTGCACGACCAGCGCGCTGTGTGGCAGAAGCACGCGAACAGGGTACAACAGTCAATGCTTCCATACCTGTTCTGGGATTAAATGACTTTTGTTTGTTGAAGCCAGGGTCAATCACATAAGCAACACCTTCGACAGTAATAGATGTTTCTGCAATATTAGTAGCCAAGATCACCTTACGAGCTCCCTCAGGAGTTGGCTCAAAAATACGTGCTTGCATTTCAGATGGCAAGTTGGCATAGATGGGACATACGATCAACTCTGATATTTTACTACCAAGTGCCTTGCATGCCTGTGTCAGCCCTTCGTGCGCTGCTTCAATTTCATCTTGTCCCTATAGAAATAATGAGCATTGGTCCTCTGCAGTTGGTTTATCAAACTTACTGTTAAAAAGACCAGAATGTCACCTCTTCCTTGAGTGACATGAATAGTCAGTACCTGAGTGATGGCAGCACGTAAATAGTTTGCTTCTGGTGCCTTTGTATAGTAGATCTCGACAGGATAAGGGCGACCAGGGATGTTGAAGATAGGTGCATCGTCAAAGAACTCTGAAAACTTTTGGGCATTCATTGTGGCGCTAGAAATCAAGAGCTTGAGATCAGGTCGAAAACGGGCAATATCTTTGATCAGACCAAAAAGGATATCAGTCGACAGTGTTCGTTCGTGGGCTTCATCAATAATCATACAACTGTAGGATGCCAGGTCAGGCTCGGTCATGAATTCACGAAGGAGCATACCATCTGTCATATATTTCACTACAGTCCTTTCTGATGTGCAATCTTCAAATCGAATGCTGTATCCTACTTCTTGTCCCAAGTGTACACCCATCTCCTCTGCCACACGAGCAGCAACACTCATGGCTGCCACACGACGAGGCTGTGTACAGCCAATCTTCATACCGTTTTTAGTATAGCCTGCTTCATAGAGGTACTGTGGTAATTGTGTCGTCTTGCCAGAACCTGTTTCACCAACAATAATCAAGACTTGATAATCATTAATGGCCTGTATCAGTTCATCACGGTACTGGTATATAGGAAGTGACTTTCTAATTTCCTCAATAGACTTTGCCCTTCGCTCTGCTTCATCAATACGAGCCATCAGTTCTGCATCCTTTGGATCAGGTTCATTCAGTTTAGCAGACAAGACAAAATCAATCTTTTGATCCTCATCAAACACATAATCATACTCATCTTCCTCTTCTTGTCTAACTTTTACAGATGATTTCTGAATCTGGCTCTTTTCCCATGTTTCTTGTTCTGTCTCAAACTTTTCTTCATCCTTATATCGCTGATACAATGCTTCCTCCTTTTTCTTTCGGTCAATCTTTCCTTTCTCGGTGATATAATCTTCGGGCAACATATATCCATCTTGCTTGGTATCGATCTGCATACGTGCCTTCGCCAATCGCAGCACTTCCTTCTTGTATTCTAAATCCCTAATTTCTCTCTTTGTCATCTTTTGACCACTGAAAAAGCGTTCTTCATCTTCAATTTCTTTTTCCAACAACAACAACTGTTGCTGCTCACGAAGTTTAAGATATTTTTGATTTGAGAGCACACGAAGCTCAGGTAAGGCCTGTTGACGTGCTTCTTTATCATCTGCCAAATTACGTCGCTTAAATGCCTCACTACCTTCTTTAGCAGATCTATCTTCTACCACTTTCTTCGTCTTTTGTTTATCCTTTTCTTTAATTCGCTGAGCAAGTTCATCACGTTCCCGAAGATCCTTTAATCGTTCAATCTCTGCTCTTGTCTCCTCATCCATATCATCATTTTCTTCCTTCTCGTCTTTTTCGTCTCTATGATCTAGATACACAGTTGAGCAATTCATTTTTTAAGCATTATTGTTGAATTACCTCGTTTACGTCGTTCGGTCGTTTTCACTTCGGTATCATCATCGCTCAAATCATCCTGCTTTCTCTTTTTTCGCAGTTTCTTTTCCTTTTTTCGAATCTCACGATCGTCATCTTCTTCGTGTCCATCTTCGTTCATCAATAGTTGAAATTGTTCATTTGCTTTTCTTAATTTAGCTTGTTCCTTGGCCTCCTTCTTCTTGGCTTGTTTCTCTGCGATCGTTGCAGCTGCGGTACGTGATTGTTTTCGTGGAACTCGATTGAACAATTCTGAACAAAAGCGTTGTGTAGAATCGTCATTGGGTGCTCCTGCTTGAACAAGGCTATGTGCCAAGTCTTGTGAGGAAGGTACTTTTTGAGCTATTTTTTGTGTACATATAGTTAGCTTGAGAAAGGGATGGAAAATACTAAAAAATACCTGTGGCAATAATGAAGTCTACCATGGTTGATTCAGACATGCCAAACAACTATCAGGCATATATTAGAAATATAAAGAGAAACAAACAAAAGTGTTTACCTTCATTGAGTTGTCGGAAACCCATGAGCGTAAATCCATTTTATTTAATTAATAAAGAAAAAAAAAAGCAACAAAAATGTCAATATTTCCAGCAAGTAATGCTGCGGCCAATCAAAATCAATTTCGCATTTAGAGACTTGGTATCGTTTTGACGTTTCTGTATTCTATGGAAATGTTGGCTAGAATGAGTTTATTGTTGAAACGATCACTACTCATACTGATTACTTGAAAGATAAAGCCCCCTCAGTGAGACTTTTCTTACTTGCCGAATATTGCTAGAAAAGTTGAAAGATGAAGACATCCGTTCGGAGGAGGCAAACACAGAACTGGGTTACGTTTGCTATACGATTCAGGGTAAGGCTATATCTTTTAATCTGAAGCGCATGAATGTGCCAGTTGCAGCGAAGGGATGGATTAAGCAGTAAAATGTATTTTTTAAGAGTTGTAACAGAGTTGACTATAAGCGTATCCTGACCGAAGAGCATTGATCAGTTGCTGTCAACTTGATTGATGCTGGTCATACTGCTACTGTTATTGGAGTGACAGAGCATTTATTGAAACGATTCAATGATCCTAAAATTTCCCATAAGCACCGTTTATAACTTTATAAGAAAATAGTGCAATCTTTCTTTGAAAAAAGGGAAATTTCCATTCAATCGAAAGAAACAGTGCAGCAAAGACTGAAGAGCGGTGCGATTGGGTTTGCAAACGGGAAAATACAATGAACTTCTTGACAAATCTGTTTTTTATATTAATATGAAATGGCTTGATTCAAGAAATGTATATGTACTATTGCTACCGCTCTCTACAACGAGAGCGAGCGTAGCGCCTATATTGGGCGCTGCCTCTACTGTAGGTTTGATTTTAGTTGGTGCAAGGAAACCAAGGCCTTATAAAAAGAGATAGGCTGCAAGACGTATAAGCTCAGTTTCTTAAAATTGACTCTAAATGAAATGAACAAGCAACCGCATATGAAAGCTTATTATATAGTCATGGACGATACACCCGTTCACACGCATGAAAACATTGAAAGGCATAGTAAGCAACCAGGATACAAATATGTGTATCTTCTTACTTACTTTCCTGAGGTTAACCCAGTGGAACGATTCTGCGCAGTGGCAAAAAGCAAAGCTAAGCGTCGTAGATTTTTGCAGGAAGACACTTTATCAAACGAATTAAAAAAGTCTGCAACAAGTGCTGGGATAAATGTCGAAACAGAGACGTCATAGAATAACCACAGACGACATCAAAAGCCAATAATGCAGAGATGAGAATCAGGTAAGAAAATTATCAGATAATATGTCATCGTTCTCAACAAACATCGTCTATCTTTCGTTTTTAAAAATAAAAAATTTTGTTAAAGCTATTTAAATAACTTGAACTGATACCATTTATTCGTACCTATTTTTATAAACCGTTATCATCTGTAAGCGATTCTGTGCCGACATTTCACCATCAAGAATTGCAAACTGCTGAAATACCAATGGCCTATGGTGAACAACTTAAATGGCTACGAAAACAGACTATCTTTCTTCAACAGTGACTCAATAAGATCTTCATTTTCTAAATACATTAATTGAATAAAGGTATACACACTGAAAATGTTTCTAGAGCTGCTCTGATAGTTAATTATGCTGATGGTTTTGACAAAAAGAAAATACAGTGTATCTGCAAGCATGAAGGGGGAAAAGAAGCAGATTACACAGTTTAGCCTCCCAACATGTCTCAAAAAAGCGAACAAAAGGTAAAGTGAGTGCTCACATATTTTGTTTCGTTACAAGACTGAAACCTTTCATTAGACTGACCCTTGATAAAAACATGAAGATGGCCCAGTCTATTTTCTTCAATATTCGCTTAGTGTAGAAACACTCCATAAAATATCCAGGCAGATCACTCAATGTTTTGTTCAAAGCACACAATAATAGTTCAAACATTTTGGGAATGGCCGTCATCATCAGACATGCTCATAAACAACATGGTCCTGTCCGTATTTATAAAAAAAATTGACTTTTCATATTTTGGTTGAAAAAGAAAAGAAGCACAATCTCAGAGAGGCGTCATACGCTTCTTTAAGCCCCTTTTTTATTTTTTATAAGAATTAAAACTATGAGAGCATTAGTAAGAAAAGTACATTCTTTAGACAGCACTTACTCTAATCTGATAAGACCCAGCCTTTGTCATGTATCGAACCCATTTAACAGATTGGTATCCACTCTTTTCAAACACTTTCAAGAATCGAACAAGTAATCCTGAAGAAGTAAACATAAGGACTTGAAAGTCCATGGATATAGGCGGCCTTGACCAAACTCGTTTATGTGTTGTAGCTGATAATTCTGCTTCACCACTCAAAGTAAACTCTGCTTGACCTTGAAAACGAGGTATTCTATCAATTTATGTTTAATCTATTGTCTATGCATCTTTAGAGAAACTCACTTCCAGATAATACAATTCTCAGCTGGGTTATATTTCGCTTTTCCACCTGCGCCTACTTTGACTTCTACTTTAGCAGAGTTCAATGGTGTCGGTATCTTGAGTACAACATTGTTTGCATAAAGTTTAGGTGAGAAATTAGCCTTGACGTTAATATTGTATTCCACTCGAGTCTTGCCAATTTCCGTCACGACAGGATGTACCTTGAATGGAAGATTGACATTTTCTGTTGTACGATACTTCATCAATGCAAACTCGCCATCGGGTGGTATAAAGCTAATGGTTCTATCTGTATCAAACTTGCCTAGTTTAACGCATTGATGGAATTGACAATCATCAATTTCTACTGTGTTTGTTCGTCGAGCACCCCTAACCGATGATATATAAGCTTCTGCACATAGTTTGATATAAACTTACATGTTCCTATTGACTGTATCTTTATCTAATACCAACTTGTCATTCAATCCGAATTTACATTCAGGAGTACCCGAAAGATAAGCTCTCATCAAAATCTGACCTGCGACATCAGCTCGTAAGATAGTACCAGTATTACTGATCAACAGATTGACGCTTTCGATAACATCAATAAATGCTTCATTCTTTCTGTATTTGATATCATTTCGTCTCCATGAAATAGCTCCTGTTGCTTGAATCGTAATTCGGCTCGAATCCTCAACCATTGCCTTTTCTGACTTTACTCCTTCTGTCGTAATGTACATCTTTAAGGTATCTGTCTCGCTATTTTGAGGATATCCAAAATCAAGAATTTCTAAAACAGTATAAGTATAAAGTATACACACCCTCATGATTCAATATTTACCATCCAAAAGTTCATAGATCAACACAAAGTTATTTTTGACCGCTTCTTCGTCAAACTTTCCAAAATAGCCTCGTCCGATATTGACAACACGATAACAAAACTCAAAGACAAGAGCAGCATTGGTATTCCATTTGGAGACAGCTACAATATACAAGTTTTCGTGACGGACATGAAAGAAGGTGGTAGAGCCAATAGTGACAATGGGTGAACGTACGTCCGTGTTGGAAATGACCTGAATACGAAATATATCTGCCACTGAACGTCTGGATAATAAAGTTGTTAAAAGAAGTAAACAAGTTATTGTTCTTACCTCAAGTCATGTCTATAAAGTCTCGAAATGAGCACTTCTCCTTTTTGATTGTAAATAAAGAAAGCACTAATCATGACAAAAAAAAAAGAAGTGATGAAGGAAAGGAAAAGAGGGTCAGAAAATTAAGTTGTCCTCCTCTTTTCAGACTAACTTCCAAAAAAAGAAATTAAACCACTCCAGACGCACCTCTTTGTATGAAAGTGTGGACTATTTAAAATATATTATGTGTCTATAGTGGAAAAGAAGTTTATTCAAGAAATGAAGCCTCAAGACAAGGCATCAAGCAGTTATGTTCATAGAAAGTTGCAAGAACTTCCTTTTGTCAAGAAACTGAATACAAACAAGTACAGATTATTAATGGAAAACACATTGACCGCTATCAGTTTCAACAAGACTTTGGAAATAACAAGCAAACTGAAGAACATTGATAAAAAGGATACTGATACTGTTCAAACCTTTATCAAAACAGTACAAGCAAGAATTCAAGACAAGACCTTCATGCCTCTCAAATACACTAACCCTCGAGGACCAAAATACTTTTCTTTACTGAACCATTCGTAACATACGACCGTCTGAGATCAGAACTGCATAATGTAGATGTAGAGGTCTGTAGACAGACTGTTATCAGCAGTTTGAAGAGGATGGAGTACGGTTCTTACTTTGCTGCTCATAAACCAGTGTTGACAGAAGAGCACATGAAGAAAAAGCTTCGCTGGGCCCATGAACAGTGGTCTAGCGTCATTTGGAGCGATGAATCTCGGTTCACCGTTACCGGTAACGATGGGATGCCAGAGTCATCAAAAAAGTTGGTGAACGATATGACACTAAGCACATTGTACCAACGAAGAAGTATGGAAGCGGTGGAGTGATGGTTTGGAGCTGCTTCCATGCTAATGGTTTTAGTCCTTTGGTCTTGTTTGACGGCACAGTTGATCAAGACAAATATATAAATATTTTAGCCCAAAATTTTCATCCCTAGTTCGCGCAACTCTGCCAGCAAGAGGACAGAGACTCCATATTTTAAGAGGATGAAGCTAGCTGCCATACTGGTGGCTATGCACGATGGTGAAAAGGAAACCCACCAGATCAGGAGCTTTGAGTACTAGCTTGCACAAAGTCCTGATTTGAATGCGATAGAGCATGTTTGGGCCGATTTGGGTAAATTTATCAAGGAAAGAAGAAGTGAGATAAGAAATACTGAAGAGCTGAGCATTGTATTGAGAGAAGAGTGGGAGAAAATAAGCCTTGGATTAACAGCACGTTTGGTCGGAAGTATGAAGACTCGATGTGAGGCAGTAATTGCCGCAAAAGAAGGGTCGACAAAATATTGATTTTTCTTTTTATTTTATATTCTGTCAATAAACATGTCAAAGCTTATTCTTTATAAACATGGAATCTCCAAACACTGAAGGGGATGAGCATTGGCTTTCCAAACATTTGATATAAATCTGCGGAAGGTTAATTTATATTTTCGTACGAAACCGAACTATCATAGAATACATTATACGCTTATTCAACCCTCACTTTTATTCATCAATAATTGTCCATATCACATACTCTTAGTCTCTCAAGTGAATAAAGTGTAAAAGCGGAGTCAAAGCAAAAATAGCCCTTTACATATTTTTCAATAGTTGACTTTTTTTTGTTGTTTTTTTTAAACCAACAATGGACGACACTAAAAAGAAATTACGACAACTAAACAAGCTTGCTTGGGAAAAAGAAAAAGGAGGTATGTATGTGTTGTATAGTCGAGATAGTATCTTATTATATGACCAGAGACACCCAAGAACTTGGACAGCAACATCAAGAAGAACACAGCATTCATCAAGAAATGTAAGACTTCCTTGGGTGCAGACATGAAGACTCAGTTACTGAATGACATCAACAAGTTGACACTCGAGAAATATATTTCAGAAATCGTTGGAAGTGTATTGGAAGGTATGCTCAAGTGTAAAACAAGTGTCGATGTTTCTGCTTGCGTAGAGGTAAGAACATAAACTTTGATTGGAAATGGAGTTGATATTAAAAAAATTATTTAGGTTATCTCGGCTTTGCACCAACGATTTCCTGATACCTTCACTTTGCTCTTGTCTGGTCAATTGAGCAAAAGCTTACAACCACCCAACAAGCAATATTTAGCCACTCTCTCAGCTGAACAGCGAGAAAAGGAAGAATCAGCGCGTATCACAAAACAAAGAACTTACCTGAGAATCGCCTGTGAGCTATGGCTCGTTGGCGTGCTACGCTCAGTGAGTGATGGAAAATCTGTTCTGGCAGCCAACATGAATGGAGTCGAGACACATCGTGATGGTGTTGCTGGGTTCGTCAATAACTCAACCAGCGCAACTGTCAGTCAAAGTTCATCAAAGGAATCTCAAAAGAAGAAGGATGAAGGAGGATTTATATATAAAATCCTAAAGGATCTCGTAACTATAACTTATCATCATTTACCGTAATTCATGATTAATATGTATGTATAGTTGTCGAATGATACAGATCACCATGTCAATCTACCACTTGTTGCTTCCTTTCTAAAGAATTACGGTCAAACCATTCTGGGCATTGTCCCTCGTAAACAAAAGGCTGCAGCAGAACAGCACTCAGAATCTGTTACTGTCGATGTTGATCCTGAGTCAGTTGTCACACCTGATATTCACGCTCTCCTGATGTCCTTGATGCAGGATTATTACAAGACTATATCAACGCATTTGACCAAAGTACACAAGGCGATCAAAAAGATGGAGCGCCACAATAATGAAATCCTATTTGCTCGAGGTGAGTTATCAGAAGAGAACAAGCAGCGATTCGAGAAGGCATCCAAGACCTATGAGAAACTATTGAGTCATACTCAAACATTGGCCGACGCCTTGAATGAGGAAATGCCTGATCTTCCAGAGAATGAAGCAGTGAACAAGCCATCGTCTGGTATGGTATCCAGCAGTGGAAACGCATTTCAGCAAAATGGGGGTGAAAGTGTAGGAGGTCAAGGAGTTTGGGAAGATGACGATGCCCGCAAGTTTTATGAAGATCTGCCTGATCTCAGAATTCTTGTGCCTGATGTCTTTTTGGAAGATCAACCTGCAAAAAAGAATGAAGATCAGGATAAGGAACAACAACAACCAGAGGAAGAAGAAATTATAGAAAATGGCAATAATGACGATGTGGATCCATTGGAAGAAGCAATAGAGTAAGAAGGGACAATATGAAATTATAAAAACTAACCCTTAGTGCAGAAATGTCGAGGATGCAGCGGGTGAAGAAGATAATACGATGAAGCCAACCCAGACTGCTCAATTGGAAGGATTCTTTGCTCGTTTGCCACAATGTGCTAATCGTGATTTAATTGACGCTGCTGTTGTTGATTTTTGCTACATGAATAACAAGAATGCAAGAAAGAAGCTAGTCAAGACCCTTTTAAAAGTTCAAAGACAACGATTGGATCTTTTACCCTACTATTCTCGTTTTATTGCTATTTTAAACAACTATTTCCCAGATATTGGGGAAATGGTTATTACGGCAGTAAGTAATGATATTCTTTACAACAAAAAAGAAAGCTCACAGTATTGATTAGTTGACATATGAATTTAAAGGCTTACAGCGAAGAAAGAATCAGGATTTGATTGAATCTCGAGTGAAGGTAAGAAGGATTTGTATGTATTTGATATATGCTTATACACGCTCTTTCTATGATTAGAATATTCGTTTCTTATCTGAATTAACAAAATTCAGAGTGACACCTCCTCACACCATATTCTATGCATTCAAGGTAGCTCTTGATGACTTTACAAGCCATAATATTGATATAGTATGTAATCTACTCGAATGCTGCGGTCGTTTCTTGTTGAAATCACCTGATACGAGTGCACGTATGAGCAGCATGTTGGAAACCGTGATGAGAAAAAAAACTGTACAACATCTCGACAGCCGCTACTCCCTCATGGTCGAAAATGCGTACTACCAAGCGAATCCACCAGATAAGCCAGCGGTTCAGATTAAGGAAAGAGCACCCATGGAATTGTATATCCGTAAACTGATTCATGAAGATTTGTGCAAGAAATCACTGGATAAAGTATTAAAGCAACTACGTAAACTACACTGGGAAGATGTCAAGATCCGTCAGCTACTTGTTAGAATATTTCAAAAGATTTGGAAAATCAAGTTTAGCAATATTCATCTTATGGCAATTTTAGCAAGCGGATTGAACAGATATCATTCGGACTTTGGTGTACAAATTGTAGACGGTATTATAGAAGAAATACGTCTGGGTCTTGAAGTAAGTCATTCAGTGGGAGGGGGGATCCAACACACAGGATCTAATTTTTCTTTGTGGTGGATAGCAAAATATCTTTAAGCATAATCAGAGACGAATTGCAGTCGTAAAGTATTTAGGAGAATTATACAACTATCGTATGATTGAGTCACCCTTGATCTTTGATACACTTTATACGATTGTTACTTTTGGTCATGGTATATGTTTAATCAACCCATATGTACCTATGTGTACCCTAATTGGTTTATGTAGAATATGGAAGACCAGCAAGAGAAAGATTCTGTCCGATTGATACACCTAATGACTTCTTCCGTATTCGTCTTTGTTGCACGCTACTTGATACATGTGGCATGTGTTTTGACCGAGGAAGCTCGAAAAAGAAACTTGATAACTTTTTGGTATTCTTTCAGGTAAAAAAAAAACTTTCTTGTATGGATTAAAAACAGGAGCCTTATATGACATATTAGATGTATGTGCTCAGTAAATCTAAACCTCCAATGGATATTGATTTTATGATTTCGGATACATTCGAAATGCTCCGACCACAACTGACAATCATTCCTACCTACGAACAAGCCAACGAAGCAGTGGATCGTATGTTGTTGGAACAATTGAAGAGCATTCAAGGCACAGATAAAGTACAGGAGGATGGATTTGACGAAAGTGGAGAAGGATCGGATACCTCGAGTGTAGAAGACGAAGATGAGGAAGCAAACCGATTAGACGAAGAAGATGAGGAAGGACAAGATGAACTTCAGAATGTCCCAGCGGAGACGGATGAGGATGACGTGGTTGTACTAAAGAAGAAGCAAGAACAGATATCGAGAGAAGATGAAGAAGATTTCGAAAGAGAGTTTAACAAGATGATGACAGATAGTATTGAATCACGTAAATTTGAAAAGAAGACGGCAATGTTGGATGTACCTATTCCTATGAACCTAAGAGGATCACTTGGTAAGTACACAATGATTTTGTGCATCATCTGAACCCTGACCATGTGTCATCTATAGATCGTCGTACAACCGTCAGAGAAAATGAAAAGCCCGAAACGGGAAAGATGGCATTTACCTTGTTGACAAAGAAAGGAAATCGCCAACAGGTAAATATGCATGAAATGGAAGCATGTGGCTTTGCTAATGCGAATATTTTATAGACCAAGATTATGGAAATTCCTTCTGATTCTGTCTTGGCAGTGAGCACACGTTCAAAACAAGAAGCAGAACGTGAAGAACAAAAGCAGTTGAAACAGCTGGTGTTGAATTATGAAGAAAGAGAGGAAGCAGCTGCGAGACAAGGTAAAAAAATAGAGTCGTAGTATGCATGTACTGATTTATTATTTACTAGCGGCTGTGGATGAACGTAATAGGATAAAGGGGGCCACTCGTGGAAAGAAGGTACTCTATGTAGCAGGTGGAGGACCTACAGGCAAGTCCAATTGGTAACCCTACATAAAGCAAGCAACTTTTTTTTTTTCTTGATGCAAAGGTAATAGCTCAAGGTGTGCAAAATTAATCAAGACTAATACAATGTTCATAGTGACATACTTTCAAGCGTGTGTTCCACTATTTGAAATCATCAGTCTTTTGGGAAACAATTATTCAATTGAACACAAGTGGCATTTGTTTGAAGAAAGGCTATTGTCGATCATTTCTCTCTCTCTCTTTTTTTTTTATTTTTCTTTTCTTATTCTTTGCACACTGCTTCTTTTATGTGTGCGTGTATGTGTCTGTGTGCCTGCAGCATTCATTAGACCCACATATGATCACGCATATCTATATATACTCTCACACAAATATATTTAAAACTTATACATATATAATAAATATGTTGCTAGTTTTAGTTTCCTATTGGTGTAAGTTTGTATAACCTTTCTTATTGTGTGTATATTCTGTATAAGGAGCAAATTGAATTAAACATGAGTAGAACAAGATGTTCTAGTATGGCAATGATTGTAACCAATATAGGCACTTTAGCAAACCATATTACTTGAAGGGGGTCATGCTAACATTTGGCAAACGTTGCACTAGATCAGATTTGCCTGGGCTACATACAAAAGCGAATACATGTTCTTTTAGAAACAGGTTTATAAAAGAAGCAAACATTCTAAAAGCAATTTTGATGTTACATTTTTTCAGGATAAATGTTGTATACATCTTGATTTGGTTCATCATCAACGCCCTTCTTTGTGTTCATTCTTTATTAAATAGCAATGGCTGGCTATAGACTTTTTTTTTTTTGATAATCTACTCATGGTGACAATATTACAGATAGTACAACTGTCAATATGAGTAACCATGACTCTGAATTGTTTTCAAAGATTCTTTATTATTACTCGTCAATAATGAGCCTACATTGCAAACCATAAATCCATTGGCTTTTTCATAAAGTAGCAACTCCATTCACGAAAAAAGCTATAAACAATTGACTATATATGGTGTTTACATACCATGCGATCAGGAATATCCGATGCAACATTAACCACGTTGCTGTACCTGTTGACATGAGTAATTAAATGCAATCAACGATTAAAGGAATCGAGCTGAAACCAATGCAACATGTTGTACACAATATGCTAAAAAGTTATAGAAAGTAAGCTGAGTACAATTAAATTGCCCCCAATTTTGGGTAGACGTGAATAAAGAGGAAATGGCCAATGAGACTACAAATTATACGTATCCTATCGCTCTTCTACAAGGCTATTAAGGGATATGAATGTTGTTGACATTGATTTCTTACTACAAGAGAAATTACGCAAAGTTAAAAGACTTGTTTGTTACAATGTTTGTCGAGAGCGCTCTTCTTTCAAAAGAGACCTCGGTTCAACCAGGTGCGACTTGAGTGTCCGCAAGCAGAGTATGAACGTGCATTGATGTATTTTCCTTTTTTTTTTTTTTTCTTTTTTGTATTCACGTTGGCTTGGCAACATCATCTAAAAAAAGAAAATTAAATTTTCTGGATTTCAAGTGTATGGACAAAAAGGCAATTTGGCTCCCTTGTTCTGAGGCGTAATACAAACCACGTTTTTTAATATAATGACGATCAGTGCGTTCATTACACAAGATCTCGACTATAAATCAGACAGGGCATCCCTTTGGTGTAGATCTTTTCTCTTTCTTTCTCTCAGCTCTTCTTTTTCGTCATCTCTTTTGCCCATTCCCTCATCTTCACGTTACCATGGCAAACACCAATTATCTATCTGTAACTAATTCAAAAGGAAGACAAATCAACCTGTTGAATGATGATGTGATAGAAGAAAAGAGGAAGCGTAAGCATCATTGCACAGAATGTCAAAAAAGCTTTACCACCAGGTAACTTGTCCAATCCTCAAGGAAAACATAGAATGCTCATACCCAGCCTTTAGTGGTCATTTAGCTAGACATTTTAGAATTCATACAGGTGAAAAGAACTTTTACTGTCTATATCCAGGGTGCCCAAGTAGATTCTCACGACAAGATAATATGATGCAGCATTATAGAACACACTTGTCAACTAAATCAAAAAGAAACAGATACAACAACTATTATCGAGATCAATATTATCCTCCACCTCGTCCAGTCTTACTACCACCCATGTCACCCACTTTTGATTACCCAAAGCCTTTTCTATTTCATTCTGATTTTATATACGCTAAACCCAATATGGGTATTGACTACCCAGCGGATTCTATTACAAGATATCTCTACAAGACCGATTAAGAACTGTATATTAAGCACATGATTTATGTCGCACGAATCTAAATCTATTCTGTATATGAACAATGCTATTTTTTCTTTTTATATATTTTACACATATATCTTTACATAACTTTATGCCATTTATAAATAAAATTTATGTATACAATGTTTTCTTTTAACTTAAATTAGTCCCATGTCCTTGCCAATTCTTTAAAAAGAACAACAAATAAGTATGTCATGCTTCAATGGGATTTAAGATCTTTATTTTGTAATATATGCACAATGTCATTCTATAATGTGTATTGTATGCTTTTTTATTTCTCTGCGGTCTTTACTTCGACCACTCCTCGAGAACGCTTATTGCTATCATCTTGTTGTCTTCCCTGAGGTCTCTTCTTTCCTCTGAATCCATGACCACCTCTGCCACCTTTGTCATGACGATGCTTCACTTTATCTTGACATTCAAGGAAATGCTTTCTTGCTTCAGCACTACACAGCATAAACTGGATACCCTCCGCATTCTGTTCTCCCAGCTTATTCAAAAATTCCTCAGGTGTGGTTTCAAAAATCTCGAGCACGCCTGAGCCAGCTTCCTTTAACTTTTCCACGCGACCAACAGGTGTGATTGCCTTGACGATCTGTTTGATATCCGAGAACTGTGTGTCCTTTGCATTCTTGTACTCGACCAAGTATCGGTGACGCTTCTTCATTTCCTTAAACTCAAATTCCTGACCTTGATACTTTTCACGCTTCTTCATGTCAACATAATCGCCCTTGATCATCGTCAGGAGTTCCTTACCATCATACTCTGTTGCCTCAGCAACAACACGTTCGGCAATTTCTTGATTTTCGAATTCGACAAAGATACTGCCTTTGAATTTGCCTTCATATTTCTTATCACCTTCACGACGGAACTTGAGAGACAAGACACGTCCAAATTTACCATAGAATTCTTTCAAATCCTTTTCACTTGGTTCTTTATCCACCGAGAATCCTTTCTGCAAAAATAAACTTTAATTTCTATTTTAACACTGTTCATATTTTTTCTTACAGCATAAATTGATCGATGGTTCAAACTTTCGATATGGTTTTTAATCTTTTCTTCATTCTTTGATTGCTTTTCATCCTTTTCTTCTTCCTTTTTTGGCTCTTCAGCCTTCTTTATGCAACGTAAATGAGTCTTGGCTTCGTTGAGCTCAAAGCTCTCGGGTGAGGTAGAGACTGCTTCCTCGAATATAGAGAGATCGCCTTCGATGATCTGCTTGAATCGCTTAATCAAGCTCATCTTCTTTATAGGAACCCCTATAAACAAAAGTTTATAACTTTGCTTGACTTCAATATATGATTCGTACACCCTTCAGGATCTTTTTCAACAAGTTCTCTGAAAAAGTTGTCCTTTTTCAAGTTTTCAGGATCAAATATCTCATGAAGCTGTTGATTCACCTGTTCTGCCTTTGACATTTTTAAAAGGTATAAAAAATTTTTATTAAGAAACTCAGTATGAAAAAGAGACCAGAGTGATAAATTAAACTTTTTTTTTTTTTCTATTATTTTTCTATCGGCGTTTTGTTTTACTACTACTGTTGTTGTTGTTGCTGCTAGCAGTTGCCTTTCCTCTATTGTTACCACTGCTGCTGCTGCTACCTGCGCCTCGTCCCTTTGTTTGAGTCTATATTATTTATTTAGTCCATGTTTTTTTTAACATTATACTTTTAATTACCTTCTTTTCCTCTTCTTGTGCTTCACTATTTTCCTTTTGAATCAAACTGATTAACGTATTGCATCGTCTGGCAATCTCTTGTGATGTTCTACTCTTCAAGAACCAGTCGAATCGGAAGAGCGGTGACTGTTTGATCTCACGTCGAATATGATCATACACGTTCTCCGTACCGTATCCATACTTTTCGAGCATCACAATCAAGAATCGATCCTCTTCCTCTGTATAGTTTTTACCCTTTGTTGGCTGAGTGTAATGGATCTTGAGTTGTTGAAGTGGCACACGGTGTTTCTTGACCTTTTGTGTTAATTGTCCTTGAATATCTGCCTGCTTTTCTAATTCGCTTTCTCCCTTTTCGATCTTGGCGATATGTCTCTCATAGTCTGTTATTTCCTTATAGCGCTGCCAAAAGACCTTGGCGTATTTCTTGACTTCATCTAATGTCTTATTTTCTAAATCAGATGTGATGGCGTCAAAATTGTTTCGACCGTATTTAGCACATGCATTGATAAACGTGGCAAAGTCCTTCTTGCTCCAATTTGAAAAGCCCTTGGCGTACAACGACTTGCGTTCCTCTTCTTCCTGTTCAGTCAATGGTTCGGCGTTGTCAATCTTTTTCTGTTCTTCTTCTCTTTCCTTTTCAAGCTGTTGGACTTCCTCTTCCGAGGCTCCTTCTTCAGGAGTCACAGGGGGGACCTTATAGCCAAGGCTCTTTCTCAAATAGTAGGTGTCACGCTCATTTAACTCGATGAGTCTGGCAGGGAAGAACTGGAAGTCTTCAGTATTGTATTTCTTGGGGCGAGGTGCCTTGTTCGAAGGTGTTCTCGTGCTCGTACGAAGAGCTTCTTTATAATAATCGTCAACGGCATAGTTGGCCTTTCTCTCACGTTTAGCAGGACCCAACCAGGAGAGACCAACGCTATCTGCTTTTCGCTTGTGGCTCCAATCCTCGCCATCCCATTTGTAGGCGCTCTCGGATGTGAAGTTCTTGAGGTCATCTATTTGCAAGTTGGAATACTTGCTGTTCAATTCAGCTGTCTTTTCCTCGCCATGACGCAATATTTCGTCAATGTCGTCATCAAATCCCGAGGCATTTTCAGAAGAGTCCTTAAAGATGTTTTCAGCACCGTGTTGAATCATGGTCAGCAATTCATCCTTGCTAGCCGTCTTGGACTTTCCGCCTGCAGGCATACGTCCCTGTTGGATGACAAGCTGATCTAATCGAAGCTTTTGAGCAGCACGTTCGAGAACTTTTTCCTCAATAGCATTTTCTGTAACAAATCTAAACACATATACTTGTTTTGTCTGTCCAATACGATGAGCACGATCCATGGCCTGTAAATCAACCTGAGGATTCCAGTCACTATCATACAAGATGACGACATCAGCAGTTGTCAAGTTGATACCAAGACCACCAGCACGTGTAGTGAGCAAAAAGATGAACTTGCTGCTACCCGGTCGATTATATTCATCAATAGCATCAATACGCTCTTCTTGATTCGTCTGACCATCGATACGGCAATACTCATAGTTTCTCCACCAACAGTAATCCTCGAGAATATCGAGCACACGACTCATCTGACTAAACAAGAGCACACGGGAACCTTGTGCTTTGCATTTTTTAAGTAGTTTGTCCAAGACGATCATCTTTCCAGAGTTGTCTACCAAGTGTTGATCTGTCGTAAAGGGTGGTCCAGGTTCAGCACCGTCAAAGAGATAAGGATGATTACAGCATTTTCTCAACTGCATCACAATGTTCAACAAACGCGTCTTGCCTTCTTTCTTGTTTATGCCCACACCATTGATAGCATCAATGTCCTTTTCCAAGATCTTTTGATACCACTGGCGTTGCATTGGAGACATACGAACGTAGACATTAAGTTCCTTTTTAGGAAGGAGCGATTTCTCTACATCGGATTTGATACGGCGGAGCAAAAAGGGTCGAAGCACTTTGTGAAGCTGCTCCACTACCTTCTTTTGATCGCCTCCTTGTTTTTCAAACCATTCATCAAACACTTCAGAAGAGCTGAACACGTCGGGAAGTAAAAAGTTGAGAAGTGCCCAGAGTTCGTGCAGGTTGTTTTGAAGTGGTGTACCAGTGATCAGCAAACGGTTTTTGGATTCCAAGATACGGACGAGTTGGGAAAGCATTGAGTTTTCGTTCTTGATACGGTGAGCTTCGTCAATGATGATGTATTGCCATTTAATCTTCTTAAACTGTGCTTTCTCCAACAAACAAATCTCATACGAGGTAATGCACACTTCAAAATCTTCGGGAATGATACGTTCTTTGATCAAGTTTTGCTAAAATCAAATTAGACATTCTCTCTCTCATTGTTTAAAATAGTTTGCTTACTCTCGTTTCCTTATCACCATGGAAAACAAATGCGTTGAAATCGGGTATCCACTTATTAAATTCATTCAGCCAGTTATGCAATGTGGATTTGGGCACAACCACCAAATGAGGACCAGGAATACCACGAACATGCTTCAGATAACCCAAGAATGAAATTGTTTGTAATGTTTTACCAAGACCCTAGATAGTGTGTTCAGTCTTTCCCCCTAAAAGAGTGGACTCTATCTCTAAATCTTACCATTTCATCTGCCAAAATACCATTGATACCATTTTCAAACAAGGAAATCATCCAATTCAAACCCTGTATCTGATATTCTCTTAAAGTGCCTCCTGTGACGTCTACAGATAATATGCATAAGTAAGAAAAAAAAATTTTTTTCTACTAAATTATTATATTTACAAGCAGGCGATTGAGTGAACACAGTGAGTTGATCCTCGTTTTCTGTCTGTTCATCCTTCAGGATCTCTTCATCTTCCTCTTTTTCGGTCTTTCTTCTACGCTTTGATCTGTATATATAGAAATTATCAGCTACACACAGTCGAGAATATGACAATATCCTACCCTTCTTTGTTGTCTTTTGATGCTTCTGCTTCCTTTTCTGCCAACACAGCTTGCATAGCTTCGTCCTTTATATCTTTCAATTTCAAGAAGTGCGCAAATAACTCGGTCTGTCCAAGCAAATATCTGTATCTTCTAACACGAGTTTCGTACTTTTTTTACATGAGTATTAAGACACAACTGATGTAAAAGTGTTGAGCTTACGAGAGAAGGTTCCTTGAAGGTGCGAAGTGGTGTTGATTCCTTGGAAGAAGCCATCTAGTTAAAAAAAAAAAAGATTAGTTGCCAAATATGAGTTGTTCGTTTCTTTTTTTTTTTTTCTTCTTATTTTACAGAATCGGCTTGAGGTGTGGAAACAGGTGATGACTAAATGGTCAAAGTAAATGAGTATAAATGTATGCTTTGTGTGGTGAATATATGATATATTTACAGCTTCTGTATCAGTGTTCTATATTCCAGCATTAGACAAACCATGAATTATATTAGACAGAGCGAGTTAATTTACCTTTGACATTTTTATTCTGCTTTATCAAAATGTGTCCAAAAGGAAAAAAAGAGAGAAAAAAAAAAGGACGCTGGCATTTTTTTTAATAAAATGTGACAATCGAATAGGAAACGCGTCTTGGCCGCAAAAAAGGGCGACTGTCAATTTTGATAAATGAAATTTGGCGTTCTTTTTCTTGTAGCCGAGAATTAGTTCATTTCGACACTTTACATTTTGATTCATGAGTAACAGATCTTTATAAAAGAAATAAAAAGGATTCTGTTGTTGAGCGTATGGTTGCCATGACAAATATAGACATCATTTACCGAGGAAACCAGCGCTCTGTTGCTACGCGCGTTACCTAGCCAAAAAATGCGGGTAGATCACATATGATAAAGAGATTAAACAAAGGTTTTCATATTGATATTTGAGATGTATTTGAATATAAATATTTACAAATTCTTTTTTTTTGCTCAGACGGATGGGGCATTTGAATATGTCACTGATGACACCTTTTATAAGTCTAAGTCAACGGTTGCCCGCATGCTTTAAATGAAGGTTATTTTAGAATGTATTGATTATCTTGGAGTATTTAATAAAGTGCTTCTGCTTTAGAGGATTGTGTGATTCTAATGTTCAAATAGTCAAGAGTGAATTTGTGACGACAGTTTCCTGGAAGTAGTATAGGATATGGATCGGTTGCACACGCCTTTAAGCTCATCAGCTTGATAAATTGATTATTGTTTGGCTTATTTTAGCTATAATATGATCATATGCTCTGGACTGCGACTTTCATGAGACACGATTTATCAATAAAAAAAAAAACTGCAAGCAAGTCTGATCTGAACGTGCATCGCCTTAGATAGTATACAGCCTGTAAAATAGTCCAACAACCTGATAAAAAGGATCAAAAAGGTATTCCTGGCATGTTAGATAGATAAGTAAAAGACATGGTAGAAAGAACAATAACGAAAAATTAGAAAAAATCGGATACCTTTCTGAAGAATATAAATGATCGAAAGATAAGGAGGAATGCATTGTTGAGGGCACATTTCATTATTCAACTGACTAGGGTTTAGTAGAATGGTTGTACCGACTGCGCGTGGTATATGTCAAACCAAATAAGACATCCCAACAATTGACACACTTTTGTATAGTGGCTCTCAATGTTCCTCTCTTTGTTTAAAAACCAACGCATGGTCTATGCAGGTGTCCACCGTGCCCAGCTGATCTGAGTTTCGCGCGTTATGCTTGCACCAACATCAGTTGCGTCTCACACCATGTGCTCGAATATTAAGAACAATATCTTTTGATTTCTTTGGTGCGAGCACATGGTCAAGAGACTCTAGCAAAGAGTCTGTAAGAAGAGAAAGAGAAGGCTTGCGGTTATTCCAGTGCCTTCTTTATATATCTATACCACTCTTTTCAAACAGTAGAAACATCTCGTGGTTCATAAACATTTGGAGTCTCAGGGTGCGGTAATACTAACAAATGCGTCTTGGAAGCATGCAGCTGATACTGATGGAGTCGATAAAAGTATTCTATATTTATGTAAACAATAATATTAAAGTGGCACCTTACAGAAACCTGCCAACCACAGCCTAAGGGTTAAGCTATTGTGTTTATCAGCTTTTCGCTAAAATATATTTAACATAGAAAGGGTATGATGCTGCCTTCAAATATAGTTATCATACATCTTTTCTTAAAAGTGGCTTGTTATATTACATATAAACAGCACTACAAGTATTTATAGATACAATATTATTTAAGCAAAGATGTAGAACGATGAAGGATACGTTGAGAAAATAAAACAAAATAGTATATTGCTCTAGACGACTACCATATAAACATACCTGACCGGAGTCAATATGATCATGAAGACGCTCTTTATACAAGACATGTACTAAAGAGGAGAACAGTCGAGATCATCTGACAAGCATATATCTCCTGATTGGGTAAAAATCAAGATAACAAAAGTAAAATGACTTGCATAAAAAGAGAAAGATTGTGTCAACTTAAACATAATAACACACACACATGATCTAGCCTTGGCTTTCCATGGTTTCTTTTTCACCAAACTGAGTCAAGTGGGAGAATCAAGAAAAAAAAAAAAGGAGGGTACTTAAAGCCACAGTTACCTGGACTACTGTTACTGTTGTTACCACTTGTAGTAATGCTACAGTGTCCATCATTTATGCTTTAAACAAAAAATGATGGTCTGGTTTGTCATTTTTGAAGGAATTGCAGGTATGGAACAGGTCTCTACTGTATTGATGTGCAAGTGGGGTCAGTCTAGTGATGGATAAAGGATTGAAAATGACGGTTTGGTGTAACTGTGTGTTAAAATGATAAATGCTGGGTAACTGAGCTTATTGGTACAAGCTTAGCAAAGAAAGATGGATGACAAGTGTTTGCCTTTCACTGAGGACACCACGTCTAAATATGTTATCTTTGCTCATGTGACAATTTTGTTTCTTGTACACATCAATAAGGATATATTTAATATTAAAACACAAATAGAAGGGGGGAAATAAAGAAGAGGAAGAATGGTAAAGATGAAGTGGTAAGAGAATAAATAATGGTTGATTATTTACAAGTTTAACCATGAATACTTGTGGTTGGCAAGTTGATAGTGTTTGGTATATTAGAACGATATGCAGGTGGGATTTCTTCACTATCATATGCTGGCAAAAATTCCTCTTCGTTTACAGGCTCAGGTCGTAAGAAAGTGGGTTTAGAATGAAGCGCAGATGTGTTGTCCACTATTTGAGAGTAAGCTTCCAGTTGTCTTGGTGCTCTTGTTCCAGGTGGTAAAGTACCAAATATGATGGGTGCCTCAAACAGCTTCTTTTTTATATTCAATGGACCATGTCGCACCTTGACGGTGATAACAAGTTTATATTCAACTGTTAGATGTCTTGAGTAAGTCAAGGTAGGCGTCAGTTTATCCTTGTCTGGTATTCTCAACTGAATAGAAAGTGAATTAGAGGGCAACTTGGATTGTAAATAGTCTGCAACGGTGGTCACTTCACTTCTTGAAAAGGTTTTGTAACTAATTTGATAGTAACATTTGATATAAGCTCGTAACTGTGACACGCCGGTCAGATTGGTTTTGTCCTGTGATAGGAACTGAACAGTCAGTGGTACTGATAAGTGATCTTCGTGAATACTATAGGCCAATCTTGGAATCAGCACCTGAGCTGATAATTGTTGTGTGAGTTTCGTTTGTTCTTTGAATCCATTCAAATTCTTTACTGGCATTGTTTCGATAATCGGTTGAAATTGTAAAGGTACAGGTTTAGAAAGGATCGGTTTGCTATTCGGCCGCTCAATTGACACGATCATACCGAATGTGGTGGCGATAAGATGATGCTGAAAGGTAGGTGGGAAATTGATGACGGGCATCTGACAGACAAAGGGGAAATGGTGTTCACCAGCTTCCAAAATTGGACAAGCATCTACTGGTACATTTACATTTGAAGGTAATCCCCAGAGGATGGTGCGTACAGCAAATAAACGATCGTTTGTCTTGGTTAATTTTTCCCAACCCATAGCATCGTAGTTTACTCTCTCTGCATAAAAATGTAAAGTCAGATAAAGAGACAATAAAATGATGAATATTACCAGCTGCTTTGAATACGAGCTTTATATGATGAATAGGCATAGAATTTTGTAGTTTAATCTTAACTACGCCTTCAAAGACTGAGCCAGGATAGCAGACAACCTGTCCATGGTCGTTTTGATATTGTGGATAAAATAAGATGTCACATTGAATAGTAGGGTCCTTTGTCCCTATTAAGCTTGCTATCATTTTATTATTGTTCCTTTGACTACGTTTATTATAGTCTTCTTCTTTGAATAAAATTGCAGACAACAAAACAAATAGATGTGAAAAAGAAAGGGTAAAATATAACACGCCCCGCCCCGCTCCCTTTTACTTGCTTTATATATGCAATTGTGGTAATACAAGTATTACTAAATAAGGAAGGTATATAATGAATTTGGAAATTGGTTATTTTAAAATATGCAGAAAAGATGATTCATAATCTGACCCAATCATTGGCTGATTAATCCACGTGAGATGAAGCATAGAAACGGCCTACAGCATCTCCGAGATGTTGTTCATCTCACCCGAAACTGCGGAACTATACACACTTAAGAAAATACAATCAGTAAATGTTGTCATAGAATAGGTTATCAACTGATTTTCTCACATTTTTATTATAAACTTTATAAAATTTTTCTAACATTTTGTGAACCCAAGATGACATCTGCCAATAATCATCCAAATGCCGACTTATTTACCCTTCTCACACTATCAAAAATATGAGATTTGTCAGCGCCTAGAAAAAGTTAGTCTAAAATTTGATAAAGTGTTGATCAGTAGGAGATTGTCCCCTTTTTGATAAACGTCAAACTTTTTACACTGTTTAAACTCGTAAAGGACTAAGAAAGAGAGATCTTATGACCATATTCATGCATATTTGTTTTAAATGCTATCCTCTTGTATTAAACTAATGATCATTGATGTGCTTTGCGTAGGAGTAAACACCCTTCAACTTGTTCAACCTAAATCATAGGTTAACAAGTGCGTAAAGATAAGGATGCTCAACGGCCACTCTACTGCAATATAAAGTCATTTAATCACCATTGTAATAGTGATTATCAGAGTCTCTGTCTACTAGGCACAAGTAAGCTTTCTTTCGGTCAGAATACGTGAGCCTGCTACTGTCACACAGAAGATCTTTGTTCATCTTGTCTAGACTATTTCTCATTTCAGTTTATAATTAGCGTGCATACATACTTTTAAAAATAGATATCCTATGAATGCTATAGATACACTTGCCAGTGATGATGTGTCTACTACCCCATGTTCTGTGTATTTTAGTGGTTAAAATCATACTGTGACTTAATTCAATTGAAGCTGAATTTTCATTGGGTAACCCAAAAAGACTGTACTTTCTTATTTTTTTTTTTGGCCTTGTCTTAATAAACAGCTGTTTCTTCAATACCATTACGCGTTGCTCCAAGAACATTTATTTCTTTGCATTTAATCAATCAAAGAGACAGTACGGCTTTACTCTCACTCTATTAACCACTTTTTGTTTGCAACAATACACACAATACAATGGACAGTCGTGAATATTCAAAAACAAGAGACAGATCGCTGGATCGATATAGTCCAGACAGAAAAAGCAGCGTAGAAAAAAGAAGTAGAGATGAGTATTATGGAAGTGACTATCGCTATCATAGTAGTAGTAGTCATCGAGATAAAAGACGAAATTACGGAGACGACAGTAGAAGTAGCCGATCCTCTAGAGATTATCGTGACAGAAGTAGAGAGAGATCTTCCTGGTCTTCAAGAAGGCCAAGCAGAGAACGTAGCAGTAGAAAAGAAAGATCCTACTACAGAAGAGATGATAGTAACAGCAGCAGTAATAATAAAGACCGTAATACAAAAGACAGCAATGGCACTGTCGCTAGCAGCAATAATAGTCATAGTCATGACCACTCGATACCTACCGGACCAAAAGCAGATACCTATCAGCAGCAAGCTGCTGCACATGCATCCTACTACCATGATCCACAGCAACAGCAACAACAACAACAACAACAACAGGCGTGGAATTACTATGGATGGACAGATTATAACAACTATCATCAAACAGCAGAATATACAGCCGAGCAGTATCAGCAGTATGCTCAATATTATTATGCGTATTATGATCCTAATTACTACCATCAACAACAACAACAACAAGAAGTGCCTCCACCGCCACCACCATCATCATCTAGTATGGAGCAACCACCACCCCCACCTCCACCTCCTTCTACTGATTATATGCCATCGTCCACTGCATCACCACAAATAGCACAGCCAACGAATGATCAGACAATAAAGGAGGATATATCGGAAGAGTCATTTAGTGAGCTAGGGTATCCATTTGAGACGAATGATGATCCAGCTGTATTGTTTGAAAAAATTGGTCAAGTAGGAGAAGGAACATATGGGTAAAGTTGAGATGGAGAATTACGACATATCTAACCTTTGTGCATATAATAGCAAGGTGTATAAAGCACGTAATGGAAAGACAGGTAAACTGATGGCTCTGAAGCGAATTCGCATGAAGAATGAAAAGGACGGAGTAAGTGATAGTATTAACAAAGAGGAAGGATACTCATATACCCTGTCAGTTTCCTATTACCGCAGTGAGAGAAATCAAGCTATTACAGAAGCTAAAGCATGAAAAGATAATTGAACTACAGCAAATCATGGTCTCAAAGGGGTGCGTATACATGGTACTGGAATACATGGACCATGATCTATCTGGTATACTAGGGCATCCTAATTTTACCTTTCAGCCTTCTCATGCCAAATCGTTGGTCAAACAGATGCTGGAAGGACTAGCTTATCTGCATCATATGGGGATACTCCATCGAGATATCAAAGGGTCCAATTTGTTGATCAACAATAAAGGAGAACTCAAGATTGCGGATTTTGGTCTGGCGAGAGTCTTTGAAAAGAATGAAACACAGGATTATACCAATAGAGTGATTACATTATGGTATAGGCCACCTGAGCTGTTATTAGGAGCTACAGCATATGGACCAGCCGTAGATATTTGGAGTGTTGGGTAAGCATTTAAAAATCAAGTATAATTGTGTACTAATAGAAGCGTAGGTGTATTATGCTTGAATTCTTTATTGGAAAAGCAATATTTAACGGAGTGGATGAAATATCACAATTAGACTCAATTTATAGAATTATGGGCACACCTACTGTAGATACTTGGCCAACACTTACTGAACTACCTTGGTATGAACTTGTTCGTCCAACCGAAGTGTATGCACCTAAATTTAAAGAATTATATGGATCGTAAGTGATAAAGAAGGTCAAGAAATAAGAGCTAATCTTTTATATGAATAGACTATTATCCCCTGGAGCATTAGAACTTTCACAGTCCTTATTATCAATGGATCCACAAAAGAGGCCGACAGCAGCTGAAGCACTAGAATTTGCATACTTTAAAACTGAACAACCAGAACCAGTGATGCCAGCAAAGTAAAGAAAAGCAAACATACAAAGGATCAATAACTAACTGTGACTATTTAGCTTATTAGACATTCAAGGTGATTGGCATGATTTTGAATCTAAACAGCGTAAACGTCAAAAGGCATTAACAAACAGTGCAAATAAATCAAAATAAAAAGATTACTTTTTTATCTCCGATGCTTTCTTTATCAGGTAATAGATAAAAGATCATCTGCTCAAGCATAAATAATAAAAAAGTGTCAAACTTTGTTACCCCCCTTTCCCTTTTTTCACTCCTTCTTTTGATTATATTCATCCCCCTTCCCTACTCTATATTCACCCTTTATATATGATTTCTGCTTATTTAGCTCGTAGTAGGGTAAGTGACACTTTAGATCCAAAAAAGTATTAAACTTACAATATGTGTAGGCACCTACTTTTCGACATGCCATCAAGCGTACATTAGCCACACAACATAACCCAGTAGCAGAGAAGGATTGTTCATCTATAACTCCACCTTATGCAAAACTCAATAAAAACCTTGATCTTGTTAAGCGTATTTTAGATCAACGACCATTGACTTTGGCTGAAAAGATTGTATATTCTCACTTGGCAAATCCTGAAGAAACCGTTCCGGTCAGGGGTGAGACTTATTTAAAATTATCTCCAGGTAATAATGATAACAATTATGTGTATTTACAAGGTATTAACCTAAACATGTAGATCGTGTAGCAATGCAAGGTACAAACGTCAAAGTATAATATATGATTTAGCTAACCCATGTATGTAAAGATGCATCTGCTCAAATGGCTCTTCTTCAATTCATGTTGTCTGGTATGTCTACTACCGCAGTTCCTACCTCTATCCATTGTGACCACTTGATCGCAGCTCATGAAGGAGCAGATAAAGATGTTGCGCAGTCTATCGTCACCAACAAGGAAATCTTTGACTTTTTAGAGAGTGGAGCCAAGAAATACGGTATTGCCTTTTGGAAGCCTGGAAGCGGTATCATTCATCAAATCGTACTCGAAAACTACGCTGCTCCTGGTGGCCTCATGTTGGGCACAGACAGTCATACACCTAACGCAGGTAAGGTACCAAGTAACAAAAAAAGAAGAGCCATACTTATATCATACAGGTGGTCTCGGTATGGTTGCTATTGGAGTAGGAGGAGCAGACGCAGTTGATGCAATGGCCAACATCCCATGGGAATTAAAGGCACCCAATGTCATTGGTGTCAAGTTGACAGGTCAATTAGGTCCCTGGGCCAGCCCTAAGGATGTGATCTTGAAGCTTGCCGGATTACTGACCGTTCGTGGGGGCACTGGTCATATCATTGAATACTTTGGTGAAGGCGTTGACAGCTTGTCATGTACTGGTATGGCTACTATCTGTAACATGGGTGCCGAAGTGGGAGCTACGACATCTGTTTTCCCCTATACTAGTAGCATGCGTTCATACTTGCAATCTACCGGAAGATCTGCAGTGAGCCAAGCTGCGGACAGCAACGCTCACTTCTTGCGTGCTGATTCTGGTGCTCACTATGATCAACTCATCGAAATCAACTTATCCGAAGTCGAACCTCATATCAATGGCCCGTTTACACCCGACTTGAGCACACCCCTGAGCAAATTTAAGGATGTTGTAAACCAGAATGGATGGAAGGATGAATTGAGCGCATCACTTATCGGCAGCTGCACAAACTCGTCATATCAAGACATGTCTCGTGCTGCATCTATTGTCAAACAAGCTACTTCAGCCGGTGTACCACTTAAAGTCCCCTTCTTGGTCACTCCTGGTTCTGAACAGATCCGTGCAACGATCGAACGTGATGGTCAGCAACAAGTGTTTGAAGAAGCCGGAGGTCAAGTCTTGGCTAACGCATGCGGTCCTTGCATTGGTCAATGGAAGCGCTCAGAAAAGAAGGGAGAAGAGAATGCGATCCTGACATCATTCAACCGAAATTTCCGTAGCCGAAACGATGGTAACCCTCAGACCATGAACTTCTTAGCTGCACCTGAGATTGTCACGGCAATGGCGTTTGCAGGCAGACTTTCTTTCAACCCCATGACGGATACCTTGCTGGACAAGAATGGTCAAAAGTTTCAATTCAATCCACCCAGTGGTGACGATCTTCCTCGCCAAGGATTTGAAGCCGGTCGTGCAACATATGAACCACCATCACCTACACCCACTCCTGATCCTTCTGTAGAAATCAATATTGATCCCAAATCAAATCGCTTACAAGCCTTGGAAGCATTCGAGCCATGGCATGGCGATGAGTTTAGAAATATTCGTGTATTGCTCAAGGTCAAGGGCAAGTGCACAACTGATCACATCTCTGCGGCTGGACCTTGGTTAAAGTATAAGGGACACTTGGAAAACATTGCAGAAAATACACTCATCGGCGCATTGAATGCAGATACCGGTAAAGTCAATTCAGCAATTGATATCACAAACAACAAAGAAGATACCATTCCCGAAGTGGCTAAGAGCTATAAACGACAAAACATTGACTGGATGGTGATCGCTGACCATAACTACGGTGAAGGCTCTGCTCGTGAACATGCTGCCTTGCAAGTACGTTATCTAGGCTGTCCCCTCATTATCTCTCGTTCATTTGCACGAATTCACGAAACAAACCTAAAGAAGCAAGGTGTGCTGCCATTGACATTTGTCAATGAAGATGATTATGAAAAGATCTCTAGCGGTGACGTGATCGAAACAGTCGGTGTCAGGGATATTGCACCAGGTAAACCAGTTCAACTGATCGTGACTAAGCCAGATGGATCAAAAGTGACCATTGATGCTAAGCATACCATGAGTCAGGATCAGATTGGTTGGTTCAAGAAGGGAAGTGCATTGAATCTTATTAAAAGTATTAACCATGTGAAGTAAAAAGTAATAAACCCATCTACCATAAATGGACACCCCCCTCATGAATTCTTTTGCTACGTCGTACTTGTAATGAAATTTAAATGCAAATCTATCAAAAGGACGTGTATCAATGAGAAACTTGTATAAAATGATTTAATTAATAAACTGATGCATTCTTGTCGATTTGAATAAAGGAGGGACGATCAGCTATTGTAACAGTATACCGACAGTCGTCCTAGCAGTTGAAGGCCATCTTTTAAATGTCCGTGTACACGCTGAGAATAACTGATCGTCCCTTGGTTTACATTCAGAAAGCAAGAGAAAAACTAATCATAGGAACTAAGATGATGACAATTGCATATATATGATTTTAATTGTCCAAGAACTTCATTCACTCGAATGGTAGGCGTACACCATGTCCGTGTCCATGGATGTTTATTGTTGCCAGGCAACACGATATGTAACCAATAAATTAATTCTCCGTTGACTGCAGGAACATGGAATTTTGTGTGCCTCAAGACGAACAAAAACGTGTATTTTTCATTTCCTTTATTCTTTATTCTTTTTCTCTCCTAAACATTTTTTTAGCTAGTCGAGAAATGCAACTGTTACCAAACATGGAGATTTCTGAGGATGGACCATTATTCAGAGCTACTATCAAGCATCTCGAGAGTCGTACAACCGTCTTGAAAGCTCGAGTAAAGCGAATCATCAAGGCAGCAACCACCTCCTTGGAAGCTAGAAGACAATTGGCAATGGCAGACGGAGAATTTATGCAGACGTTACAAGATATTGAATGTGTCGAGCCCTTGATGAACCATTATCTGAATGATGCTTGGACAAAGATCACAGAGGAAAGGCAAAGATTGGACGCTGCATTATCAACACAGCTACTGGAACCCATCAAGGCACTATATGAACATGACATTAAGGTGGCAGATCTGAAGAAGCGACAGTTTGAGGAAGAGAGTAAAGAATATTATACTGTGCTGGCCAAATACCTAAAGCGAAAGCATGTCGACGAAGAAAGGCAGGTGGCTCGGAAATTAAAGTTTGATCTAGCACGTTTCGACTACCTGGGGTATCTCTTGGATTTGCATGGGGGTAAAAAAGAGCATGACATCCTTTTCTGCATCACAGATCATATCGTTCGTGAAGTCAAGTATTTCGAATCAATAGCGCAAAAGGTTGAGAATACTAAGCCTGGGCTCGAGCTACTATCGAAATTACTGGAAGATACATCAAAGCAGCATGCATTGAAGATTCAGGCAAGGGCTGCAAAGAGGAAAGAGATAGAAAGTATGTTGATTACTGAACACTTGGATAAGAAGAGACGGCCCAGTAATTCTGAATGTCAAGCTGCTTCTTCCATATCTTGTGATACAGATCAGTCGTCTTCAAGCACCAATGAGGACAAATTTAAGGGTATCAGAGACCTAGCACACCAAACCAATAGAGGAAATGCTCTTTTAGGTCGCAAAAAGGAAGGGTTCTTGTTCGCAACTTCGAAGCCATCCAAAAGTTCCGGGTTTGAGGTCAAACATACCACTCAAGCATGGCACAAGTAAGGCGAGATATAAATATCAAAAGTTTCCGTTAGAGCCAACACATTTTCTCTTTCTCTTTTAGATACTGGTGTGTTGTAAGTGGTGGTCAGTTTTACGAGTACACAAACTGGAAGAAGCAGCTGGAACCACATAACAATCCGATCGACTTGAGGTTCGCAAGCGTACGTGAAGCACGAAACTCAGAGAGACGATTCTGTTTTGAGATCATAACACCAAAGATTCGGAGACTATACCAAGCAACATCGCAGGAGGAGGCTGAACAATGGATGTCTACCGTACAGAATTCAATTGAAAGTGTGCTGAATGGTACAAGCAGCTCAACAAACTTTAAGGACACCTTTCTGTCGCCTTCAACATCCACTCCCACGTCGATAACCAGTAGCAGCAAAAGTCATAGTAGTGCCAAGAAAAAGCGATCCAGTCGTGCTCGTTCATTAAGCGTTGTACTAAGATCCGTAGCTCCTGAGAGGCAAGGCCATGATGATACAGGCAAATCTCTTGAGGTTCCTTCACAGCCAACAGCGACAAGCCTTCGATCAAGATGGTCTAGTTTTCATTTTGGCCAAACCAGGAAGCATCTGTCTTTTTCCACTCATGTACAAGCAAGAAGTATCAAGACAAAATCATCGATAAACAGTATTAGTTCCAAGTATGACTCCATACCTACGGCAGAATTACTAAGCATGCTGAGAGAAGACGAATCAAATCACTCCTGCGCTGATTGTGGAGCCAAAGATCCAGATTGGTGCTCACTGAACTTGGGTGTTTTATTGTGTATCGGTAAGAGTTTTTTTTTTCTCCTTTTAAAAAACTTGATTTTCTCATCTCCTTTCTTTCTTATACAGAGTGTTCAGGAATTCACAGAAGCCTTGGCACACATATTTCAAAAGTACGATCATTGAAGCTAGACAGGGCTTGTTATACTCCCGAAGTCGTACAGTTCTTGCGTTTGATGGGTAATGCGCAAGCAAACACTATTTGGGGTCATCAAACTGCTCGTGTATCCCCTACAGACAGTCGTGAGGCAAAGCTAGCCTATATCCAAGCCAAGTACGTCGACCGTATGTTTGTTGACAAGGAGAATGAGCTGGCAAGGCTATTCTTCCAGGCAATCGATGAAGAGAGTATATCTAATGCTTCGATTGCACTACAGCTCTTCAATTTGGCAAGCTGTAAGGATGAATCGGATGAAGACGACGACGACGACGACGAAATTAAGGAAGAGACATCTTTGGAGTTAAATCGTGATATTGAGGGCGATAAAATAAGCATCGTCATAGCATCAGCATAAACAGGGCATAAATAATCATTGGCATAAAATGGCATCTTTAGGCATAATTAAAGCATTGGGCAAAGAAAAGAAACATATTGTATATTTAATAATAAAAATAACCAACTAATTTCATTAAAGTCTAAAATGTTACTTTGCACTTTATTCAGTTTGACAATCCAATTTTGAATACGTCAGTTTATAGGCCCTATAAAAACCACAAGGCTACTTCAGGATTCGTTCTCTTTTCTTTTACGTAAATTGACAACAATTTACAAGGAAAAAAAAAGAACGTAAGAATCACTCTCTCTATTAAAATCACACCATTTACTAATATAAGTCATCAGTATGGAATGAATGCATACACTTCCGTTCTTTTATTCATTTCAATGAAAAACGTGAACAATTGGCGTGCAAGACATATCTCGGTTGATGTACAATGGCGCATAAACAAGGTTAAACCCCTCTCTCGCCAAATCCCTTTTTTCTCTTTCAATAATTATAGTGAACAAGTATCATACACTATAAATTGATGGATACTCACAGGAGGAGTAGATGCCTAAGTGAGTTAAAGATATGGAAAAAAAGCTCAGAGGAGATAGTTTCCTTTTGAAGAAGAAAAAGCTGTGTTCTTTAACAGTTGCTCATTTAACTTAACATCAAGATAAAATATCAACTACGATTACTTTATGGCGCCCTTGTATCTGTTGTCACTTGAAAGTGTATTTTAAAAGTCTTGATGACAATTCATGCATCGGTATTTAAATTATATGACACTGCTTAACCTTCTTTTTCGCAGCAGAATTACTTTTTTTTTCTTTTTCGTTTAGCTGATCACCTATGGGAGTTCAAGGACTTTGGACACTCGTTGGTCCAGCAGCAAGGCCAACGCAGCTTGAGTCTTTGAGACAAAAAAGAATTGCAGTTGATGCATCGATCTGGATCCACCAATTTATGCGAACCATGCGTGACAGGCAAGGAAATGCTCTAAGAAATGGACACCTCTTGGGTTTCTTTCGAAGACTATGCAAGCTATTATTCTATGACATTAAACCTGTATTTGTGTTTGATGGTGGAGCGCCAGTATTAAAACGAAATACTATAGTAAAGTATAACAATCAAGCACGACAATATGATTCTTATTTTTTTTAGAGAGAAAGAAGAAGACGAAGAGAAGGGATGAAAATAAATATGAAAGCCACTGCAAGAAAGATCTTGAGTGCTCAAGTTAAGTCAAGGGTTATAATGGAGGAAGAAAAGAAGTGAGTATCTGATGATTTGACCAAACATCAGTAATAGTAGACTCAATTACGTTGTTTAGACGAAGAGGAGAACAAACAACTAATGTCGAAGAATATGTGTACTATAAGCAACTTGAAAAATCAGCTGCAGTTGATGTTTTACGAAAGAATAGAAAATTAGATCAATATGAGTTACCAGAGATAAATCAAAATCAAATCCATCCTGATAGAGTAGATCCTCGTTTAGCAACAGCACAAGAGATTAAGGAATTTATTGAAGAATATACGCCTTCAGATATGGATATTGACTCGGAGACATTCAAGTCTCTACCACCTGAGATACAGTATGAGATCATTCAAGACTTGAAGCTTAAATCGCGTCAAACGTCTTGGGCAAGACTAGATCAAATGGTTAGAAATTCTAAAACTGCGCTCGATTTTTCAAAGCAGCAGATCAAGTTGCTAAAACATCGAAATGAAATGACACAGAGAGTGATGCAGATGAACACTGTTGCTGGGGGGACAGTTGTCTCTGAGCCTGCCCGTGTAGCTGGTGAGAGAGGTAGAGAATATATCTTGTACAAGAATGAGAATATAGAACAAGGCTTGGGGTGGAAGCTTCCTGGCCTCTCTGCTGCAAATCCTGTCTATATTGATCCTGTACAGCTTCCTACGGGAGCTACAGAAGACATTGAGAGGTAAGGAAATGATAAACGAGACTTATGAAGTACTAAATGTACACAGTACCTCAACAGAGAAAAAAGACCAAGTTGATAAAGTAAAAGAAGCTGTGGCAAACAATCCAAAACTTGCCGCTTTATTGAATGGAATACTTAGTGACGAAGAAGAAGAAGAAGAAGAAGAAGAGGAAAAATATAAAGGACAGACAGATGAAGAACCCTTTACCTCTATAGTTTCAGAAGATGAAGACGAGGCATTGTTTATAGATTATAACAAACCAAACGAAAACAAAATAGATCACTTGCTGAATGACATGAACGCTTATGCAGATGACGAGGCTATAGATCAGGTTATCTCAAGAATTTATGCACAGGACGCACAGGATGCTCAGGGTTTAAACAAGACAAAAGAGGAACAAGGCGATTCTGCCTTATTACTTGGGCCTGATGATTTTCTAAATCTTTGGATTTCTAGAGTTCCTGATGCATTTTTGTACTTGTATTCGTTTAATGACGAGTACAAAAGGATCCTTAGATCAGCCATATTTGATAGTGACATTCCAACGCTACAGAATCAACTCATGTCCATACGTAAACAGTTTGGAAAAACGCGTGAAGGGGATGAACTTGCTTTAGAGTCGTTGCAGTTTCAGGAATCATTTTTAGAGAATGTGATTGAGTGGAAGCAAAACAATCGACAGCAGCATAATACTGTTGCCAGAGAACAGCAGCCATCAAAGACTGAAAATAATTTGATTGAACCGACCCTTGAAGATAGTATCATACAAGACACGTCTATACTTGATGATGACGATGACGAAATTATTCAATTTGTTGAAGCTGAATCTAGCCAAAAGCCAGAAATTGCTGATAAACCATCGCAAAATGTCGCTCCTTTGAGAGAACCTGTACATATTAATGTATCACAGTCATTACTGTATACAAAGCCAGATGAGAAATCTGGTGTAAATAAGATAAGCGAAAATGAAGACAATCGGAAACAAGAAAAGGATATACAAACTGATAAGAACACCATGTCACTGGAAAATATTGGCTATAATGGACACATTGAGAACGATGAGGAAGAGGATGATAATGAAAGCACATCAATAGAATATGAAGAAGTTATACCCATGCATACTTTTGACAATGCAAATAATTCAAAAGAGAAAGAAGCTAATGATGAACCTCAAAGAAGCGATAAGGTTGAAAACGAAGCTGTAGCAGCAACAGTAGCAGGTAATGGCCAAGGCTACGATTCAGAAGAAGAATTGGATGATAATGTACAAGGGGAAGATGATGAGTATGCTCGCTTCATCTCTAATATTGCATCAAGAAATATAGAAGACGTAAAAAGAGAGTTATATGAAGACATGAAGGACTTGAATGCTCAACAAAGAAAAGAAAAGGGAAATACAGATGATATAACAGACCAAATGATTCAGGATATACAAGAACTTTTAAAACTGTTTGGTATTCCCTATATTGTCTCGCCTATGGAAGCTGAAGCACAGTGTGCCGAATTAGAGCGTCTTAACCTGATTGAAGGAACGATTACAGATGACTCTGATGTCTTTTTGTTTGGAGCAACACGTGTATATAAAAATATGTTCAATCAACAACGCTTTGTAGAATTCTACAAAAGTCAAGATATTGAAAGAGAAATGATGCTGAGCAGAACAAAGCTAATTCAACTTGCTTATCTGTTGGGCAGTGATTATACAGAAGGAATTCCCGGGGTTGGTCCTGTTGCGGCTATGGAAATCCTCTCAGAGTTTTCATCTGTTGATGATGAGGATGAATCAGTAGAAACGCCTTTAATACGGTTTAAGGACTGGTATAATAGTGGTCAGGATACCACAGATTTTCAAAAGAAGTTTGTAAGATCCTTTAATTATCAAAAATAACGTTTGCTTACTTTATACATAATAGAGAAAAGGGCACAAGGATTTGGAAATACCAGCTGACTTTCCTAATCCGTTAGTCAAGGAAGCATATCTTCATCCTACTGTAGACAACTCCAAGCAGCAATTCAAATGGGGACAACCTCAGCTTGATTCCTTAAGAGTCTTCTTGATGGAGGCATTTGGCTGGCCAGAAGAAAAGGCGGATCAAGTACTATTACCTGTACTTCAAGAAATGAACAAAAGAACTGTAAGTTATTAGATAATTATTGACACCTCCTTTTCTCATTGATTTGCTCTAGGCTGTTGGTGAACAATCAACTATCAATAGTTTCTTTAGTCCAACCATAGGCCCTATGAAAGATATAACTGGATCTAAACATTCAAGCAAACGAGTACAGAATATTGTGGAGAAATGGCGAAAGCAAAAAAGAGCTAAACACTAGAATAAATATAGATTATATTAAAACCGTGTCTTTTTTTTTTGAATTCAAGAGCTTGACGTGGGCGTACGCGCGGAGTGCTGTTATTTACAGTTCAGAAGTTTTTTTTTTTTTTTTTTTTTTTTTCTTGTTTCAATAATGTCAAATCAAGAACAAGTACAATTTGCACTCGATCCAGAATACTCAGGTTTAAGCAATGTTGAGGATAGTAAAAAGCCCTTCAAAGGTCTAAGATGTCGCAAATGTAGACGATTGCTTGTTGGAGCTGAACATGTTATTGATCATGAACCCGGAAAAGGTCAAATGTCATTCTCATACCATAAACGTAATGCAGACATTTCCGCAACAACAACTGCAACAGCCGCAACAACAGATACTGAACCATTAGAAGCAAATAAGGCACTGAACCCTCTTCTTGCCGCACTGGCTGCCAAGAACAATACCTGCTCGTCTTACTTTATTGAACCTATGCAGTGGATGGAAGGCTTTGTTGAAGACGTACAGGGTCGTATTGACTGTCCAAAATGTCGATGTAAAATTGGCAACTATAACTGGTCTGGAGATCAATGTTCCTGTGGACGATGGATCACGCCTACGTTTATGCTCCATCGTAATAAAGTAGATGAGATAAAGAGGATTGCTTTCGGGAAATAGAAACAGGATTTTCTTTTTTCCCTTACTTTTCCCCACAATTAAAAAGATTAGATAATGTGAATTCTGCCGTCCATTTTACGCGCCTTGTCTTTTTTTCTTTTTTTCTTTTTTCTCTTTGTATTAAATGAAGACATACACAAAAGAGGAAGTAGCAAAACATAATAAAGCGAATGACTTGTGGGTCATCATTGACGGCAAAGTCTTTGATCTAACAAAATTTGTGAATGAACATCCGGGGGGAAAGAAGGTGTTGTTGAAAAAGGCAGGAAAGGATGCTAGTAAAGAGTTCAAGACGTTCCATAATGAATCTATTATGCAGCGTATTGGTCAGCCTATACAGATTGGTATCCTTGGTACAGATGTTCATCAAGCACTGTCACAGCAACCAGAATCCAAAGATCAAGCTGCCATAAGCCAACAATTTGGAGAAAATGTTCCTTATGGCGACCCAACTTGGTATCAGGATTGGAATAGGTAATACCAATAGTTTATCAATGTGTTTATTTATTACCTACAACTTGCCAGCCCATATTATCAGGAATCTCATATTCGCCTAAGAAAAGTCATGCGAGAATGGGTTGATAAGGAACTGACTCCTCATTGTCATGAATGGAGCGAGGCAAAAGAATTTCCTCGCTCTGTCTTGAAGCGAGCTGCAGAGGTAGGCTTTCTTGCTGCTCTATCAAATGGTGCAAATAAATATCCCGAATTGCTGCCCTATGGCTTTCCTGCAGGCATACCTGCTTCAGAATTTGATATATTTCACGAGTTTATTTGTGTTGACGAACTAGCTCGTGCTGGTTCTGGTGGCCTCATCTGGTACCTGGAAGGTGGTCTTGCCATTGCTCTTCCTCCCATCATTAACTTTGCTAGTGATGAAATCAGAACCCGCGTTGTACCTGAATGCTTATCTGGAGATAAAGTGATCTCCTTGTGTATCACAGAACCCTCAGCAGGATCTGATGTAGCCAACCTGACAACCACAGCTAAAGATATGGGAGACCACTTTCTGGTCAATGGAGAAAAGAAATGGATCACGCAAGGCTTGTTTGCTGATTATTATACGGTAGCCTGCCGAACGGGTGGTCCTGGTATGGGAGGCATTTCATTATTGCTGATTGAAAGAAATATGCCTGGAGTCAGTGCGAGAAAGATGGATTGCCAGGGTATGTGGGGGTCAGGCACTTCCTACATTACTTTTGAAGATGTAAGATCCTTTACCTTTTAATAACACACACGTAACTGTCTTTATTATAGGTCAAAGTACCCAAGACAAATCTTATCGGACAACTAAACCAAGGATTCAAATATATCATGCACAATTTCAATCATGAACGACTTGGTATTGTCATGCAAGCTAGCCGTCTGTCTCGTGTGTGTATTGAAGAAGCATTCAAGGTACTACTTGAAAACATAGGCAATGTGCTGCTTCTTACACTTTGATTCATAGTATGCTTTAAAACGTAAGACATTCGGACAACGGCTTATTGATCATGCCGTGATCCGTAATAAGCTTGGACATATGATCCGTCAATGTGAAGCAACGCACGCATGGCTCGAGTCAATTCTTTATCAAGTCAAGACATTACCTGAATCCAGCCAGCCATCATTGTTAGGTGGGCCTATCGCACTTCTTAAAGCTCAAAGTACGCAGACATTTGAATATTGTGCAAGAGAAGCTTCTCAGATCTTTGGTGGTCTCGCATATACTCGAGGTGGTCAAGCTGA
>JAMYHX010000347.1:0-46232 GCA_025529335.1 Rhizopus sp. PT2906
TCTTTTTGTAAATAGATTTTATACAAACACACATATTTAATACATGTATAAAAATTCTCATTTTATTATTATAATAACATTTATATTAACATGACCCAAGACTTGACCGATCCACAGCTTTGTCAATGGATTCATTTCCTTCATCCTCACAATCAGTTGTGCTCTCACTGGATTGGTACATGATGATACCGCTATCGTGCAATGTGTTGCCGGTACACATGATCGACGAGTTCAATTTACACTGCTTTTTTAATTCTATTGGATATACTCCAACCTCTTCTGCATGAGTTATGGCCAAGTTGATTTTCTAAAAGTAGGTTTGTAACAGTTTTCTTCCTTTTGTTTTTTATATTTACCATCACCAACCGATTCTCAAAGTCATAATTTGTATATTTAAGTGCAGTCTGCCAGAATGAAACACCTTGAGACCTTTGTTCCATATTCCAAGCAGTGACACCAGCCTCCCTAAAGAACAAGATAAATAAAAAGTTTTATACATGTATATGCACATACCAAAAGATATAAGGAACAATCCACTTTTCGGCCTTGATCTTGTGTCTTTGGTCAATAACCCAATTGAGATGTATTATAGATTCTTGATGACAATTCATAGCATTTAGTATAGCTACTTTGAGCAGCAACAGGATGCCACGTTGATCTTCGTACTGAGGTGGCGGTGTCTCTGGCAAGAGCTCGCGTGTGCGTATGGTGTATTCTAACTTTTCAGCCTCCAGTATCCCACTGAGCGCGTCATCGACGAGTTCGAGATTATGTTCGAGTTCATGAATACCCATGAATTCAAAGGCATTCATGAAATAAAGATATTCGAGGGCGCAGAGGATCATGTCCATGTCCTGATATCCGCTTGACTGAAGAAACCTTACCTTGCGAAGAATATATTGTTCAGTCGCTGAAGGTTTGTCGCCTATGAGCGATGGCACGTCAGCGAAGGCCAAGATCGCCTCAGTACGTTCACCCATCATGTCTAAGCAGGCAGCGGAGAGGTATCGAAAGAGAGCCGGTGAAAAGTATTTATCATTGTACAGGGTAGAGAAGATATCGTTGGCTTCCTTCCAGTGACTATGCATCATATGGTTCAATGCGATTTCATAGCTGCATACATGTCGCATCTCGACTTCGGCCCATTCGTTTTTGCTAATCTCGCTTGCATAGAGAAACGATTGAGATGAAAGGATCAGGTTACGGGCCAGACGTGACGTACGACCTGCAAAATACAAAAAAATACAAGAGTTTGGGTAGATACGTTGCGCATCCAGTAAGGTCTCTATCGCTGGCTGTGTATATTCACCAGCTAGAAGCTGAGGACAAAACGATGTTAGAGTGGTGTAGTAGGCTAGTAACATGACAGAAGCCATAGGTGATCGGATCCTGCGTTCTTCTAAGCAGAGTTTAAGTAGCACGAATCCAAGATGCTTATCTGGTTTCCATCCAAATGCTGAAATTACGCGTAATACTTTTTGTGGCAGTGATGATAAAATTAAGTGAATGGCTCCTATTCTAAAGAGAGAAATCACTGAGTTTGCCATATACGCAACCTTGTGTTATAGTTACCCAAACTGAATACCAGAGATCGTGCCACCATCAATGTATTCATTGTGAAGCTGGCCCATGCGTTTATATTCTTCCCAGACAATGCTATAGCTTACATAAGCTGATATTCATATGGCATAAGATATACAGCCTATAGAAAGTACACACATACTGCATTTTACCTCTTCTCAAATTTAATCCGCACTTGACATATCCTGTTACTGTTTCCTGTAATAAGTATAGTATCGCTATTTGAAGACACGCCTCAGCCTTGACAACATGTGCCCTTAAAATACCATTCGAGATGGGTTCAACTCTGTGCATTTCCAGTTGTTTGGGCTTGACTGGTTTGATATCTGTTGGGACAGATTTTGAAAGTCTGATGTATTGACGACAAGAGGAAAGATATTGACTCACAGTGCTGCCAATATTTCGCCTAGTAGCTTTATCAATTTGTGCAGTCGCGATTTGGTAAACTTTGGTTAGTACATGGATGGCATCTTGGTGCACTTGGTGATCGAGCGTCTATAACAGAATTCATTAAGAATAAGGTTATTTTCTTGTTCTATTTTTCTTTTTTTTTTTTTTTTTTCGTACTATAACAGCTAGAAAAAGATGTTTTAGACAACAAGCAAAAGGTCTTCAATCTATTTTTACCTTTTAAAAACATCATTGAGCCTAATCCTAATGCATGTAGTGGATCACTATTGATATGTTAATAAAATTTTTATATCTTTATATCGAGGTACCTATTCGCTTGTTGCTCAAATAATCTTTTGGCATTCATAAACTGATTATTAAACAAGCAAAAGACAGCCTTTTGTATAGATTCATCTGGTATACGTCATGAATATACCCTTTTTATTATTATTATTATTATTATTATTATTTTCCTTTTTACCTGCTTTCTCCTGTTCCCTTGGAGTGAGCGTATTCGCTTGAATTGATTTAGTGTCCACACAACCGAGTGTGATCAGATTGGCTTCGTTACTTGAACCATGGTTGACCAAAAGATGACTGTGACTGATATGTCGATCAAGTTCATAGTCAACAATAACTTGTTCCTCTCTTTTTAATTTTTTTGATGTATAACATTGCTCTGACGGGTTATTCATTTGAGTTGTTATCGTTACCTTACGTGCTTTTTCATCCTTATTTTGCTGTTGTGCGATCAATATCGACTGAAGCACATTGACAATCTGCTCTAATTCCAATGGATCCTCATTATCCTTGGTATTCTCTGTACTCATCGGATCAATACAACGTTCTTCGACTGTATCTTTTAATTCCAGGACAGCAACCATGTTTTCAGTTATTTAGTAATATAAAAAGAAGAAGAAAAAGTGTCAATCACTTTTTTCAATACAAAACAAAGGGGGATGTCAATAGGGAGACTGATATATCGTGTTAGATAATGTCTCCTATTATCCCCTCCTTTTTCTCCCCTTCTTTGCTTCTATCCTGCCTTATAATATACAAAATAGGTTTAATGAAAAAGTACAAACACAAAAGGTAAATCATGCTTTTGTCATTCATAATGCAGAATATTTGATATCACCATTTTATTAAAGGAGTATATGCTATTTAGGCAAACAGAGGTTCAAACACGTTGGGTCTATACTTTAATAGTGCTTCTTTATCCGCCTGTGATTTTTATTTTAGTTTTGATTGATTTGTTATTTTGTCATCCTACCTCTTCTGCTCCTTGACAGGCAGCTTCAAATACCTTGTAAAGCTGTCTCTGTAATTCCAACATTTCTCTATCTAAATGTAGTCTATGTCAAAAAAAAAAGAAGGGAGAAAGAGAAGACTGGTTTACCTTGTTTATCAAAATAGTACGACCAACATTTTGCCACACTACTCATGATGATCCCCTCATAAGTGCTAATCCTTGGCCAACATTCTCGAATGACAGCTATTAAGCCGTGTGCAGCCAATTTATTTATCCTTCTCATCTCTAGACTATCATTGTAAGGAACAGTCGATAGTGATTGACATAGCGAGGGAATGATGCCTTTCAAATATTGTACACTTGATGCACCCAGTTCTTCAAATAGTCTCGGAATGGGTTGAAGCAAGATAGGTAAAAATCTGATCTTTTCTCCTGCATGTAATAGTCCTGTCAGAATGCCTTCGGTCATCACTCTTTCGTACAGATCGCAACGAGATTGCCCTTGTTTTGTATAAGCTATGAGGTCTATTATACAAGGATATGTTGCTTCAACAAGAGGAGCATCTCTGTCTTGTGTTAGATAGTATAAACAATTAAATAATGACTATTAAGTGTGAGTTGTTGCATACATACAACCCAACAATGACTACCTCCAAAAATACATTATCCAGATTGTTCTTGATGATACCAGCCGAGTTCATTCGAGTGATCATGACATGCACAAGAGAAACTCCTTTGGTTCGATATTGAATATCATAGTCATCAAGGACAATCAACACAGGTGGAATCAGCAAGTTTAGGTTTTCCTCAAGTTTCAAAGGCTGTGCACGCGTAAAGAAAGTTTATTAATACCCCCCTTTTCTCTTTCTCAAATCATGCTCTCTTTCTTTTACACACATACGTCAGCTTTTTTTATGATCCAATATAGTATATCAACATGATGATCTGACTTCCAAGCTTGTTGCTCATGTAGCTCATCGTCTCTTGCATACCTCGAAGGTCGCTTAAGTGCAGGGTGGTGAAGAGCATTTCTTTTGAATGCAGGTTGTAATTTGTTTGATAAAATGTCCCTCAAGTGGACTTGTAAAATATGATTGGACTTGTCACAAACATTCTCACAGGTGCAGCTGAAGGTCTGAATGAAGTTATCCATGAGTCTCTTTCTATGTGTGTGAGTGTGGTGTGTAAAATTTTTTTAATGTCCGTAGCACTGAATGCACACCAATTTTTTTATAGTGCGTGTACTGTTCTGCGTAGGGTTCCCAAAAGAGAGAGAAAGAAAGAAAAAGAGAGTTTTTTTTTCTTTTTTTTTTTTTTTTTCTTAAAAAAAAAAGAATCCTTGTATTCTTTTCTTTACATTTGTGTGTGTGTGTTTGTGTGTTCATTGACTTTAAAGGAGTTAACTTTACACGCATACTAAAGAACAGTAATTTATCAATTTTTTTTCTCTCTTTCTGTCACATTTGGTTGTGTCTACAAAATACGCATTTGGACTGATTAAACAAGATCTCATATACAAAAACAATAAAAAGCTTTTATCAGCAAATATAATCAACAATGACTGAAGTAATGGACGATAGTTATATGATGGCAGAAAATGGTTAGAAAAAATAGCGTTTAGCGTAGTAAGAATGATAGATTAACCTTGTCTTTCTTACAGAATATTTTTTGCCCGATGACCAAATGTATGAAGACGAGCCTATCACGTAAGTGTTTGATTTTAAAAGAAAAAAAGAAACTAATGTTACATGTAGTCAAGAAGACTGTTGGACAGTGATTGGTTCTTTCTTTGAAGAAAAAGGTCTCGTTCGACAACAGTTGGATTCCTTTGATGAATTTGTTCAAAACACAATGCAAGAATTAGTAGACGAAAACTCAAATCTAGTATTACAACATGTTGGAGGCGATGGCGATGTTACTGTATGTATTAAAAAAAAGGAAATGAACTTATTAATAACCCAGCTTAGAAACGATATATTATTGACTTTGGGCAAATTTACCTGTCAAAACCTACAATGACAGAAGCCGATGGTAGCTCACAGCCTATGTTTCCTCAAGAAGCTCGTATACGTAATTTAACGTAAAGTATACCATTTATTTTAGAAATATGATTCTGACTAGGAATATATTAGATATGCAGCTCCATTATACATTGATATGAGTAAACGTACACAGATAGCAAAGCCTTACGACCCAAATAATCCTAGAACAAATCCTAATGATTACTTTATGGATGAGTCAACAGAACCTCCTCCAAAGACAAAAGTGTTTGTAGGAAAGGTAAAGAAGAAAAGAAACAGAGATGATAGGGTAATAATGACACATCTTTTAGGTCCCAGTGATGCTACGGTCAAGTTATTGTATATTACATGATATGCCTGAAAAAGAAATGCACGACTTGAATGAGTGCTCTTTTGATATGGGTGGTTACTTTGTCATCAATGGTTCAGAAAAAGTGTTGATTGCTCAAGAACGCATGGCCACAAATACAGTCTATGTGTTTTCAAAAGCACCACCTTCCAACTTTTCATACACTGCCGAAATTCGATCACAACCAGAGAAGGGCTCCAAAAATGCTTCTCCGTTATTTATTAAGATGATGAGACCTTCAGCCGAGCGTGGTACCGCTGGCCAATTTATTCGTGCTGCTCTACCTTATATCCGATCTGAAATACCAGTGGTAATCGTGTTTAGAGCGCTTGGACAGGTATCGGATCGTGATGTCTTGGAGCATATCTGTTATGATCGCAATGACTATGAAATGCTGGAAATGCTCAAACCATCAATTGAAGAAGCGTTTGTCATTCAAGATCAAGACGTTGCTTTAGACTTTATCGGTAAAAGAGGCACCACTGTGGGCGCAACAAGAGAGAGACGTATCAAGTACGCGTCCGAAATTCTTCAAAAGGAGCTGTTGCCTCACGTAGGTACTGCCTACAAGACAGAGACCCGAAAATCATACTTTTTTGGTTACATGATTCACCGTCTGCTCCTTGCCGCTCTCGAACGTCGTGAATTAGATGATCGTGATCATTATGGCAAGAAACGAATGGATTTGGCAGGTCCTCTGATGGCAGGTCTCTTTAGAATTTTGTTCAAGAAGCTGACAAAGGATGTAGCCAAGTATTTGCAAAAGTGTATCGAATCCAGCAGAGAATTCAACCTGTCGTTGGCTGTCAAGTCCAACACGATTACAAATGGTCTCAAGTACTCCTTGGCTACGGGTAACTGGGGTGATCAAAAAAAGGCAATGCAATCCCGTGCTGGTGTGTCTCAAGTATTGAACAGATACACCTTTGCCTCTACTCTTTCTCACTTGCGTCGATGTAACACACCCATCGGACGTGATGGTAAGATTGCTAAACCTCGTCAACTGCACAACACCCACTGGGGTCTTGTCTGTCCTGCAGAAACACCTGAAGGTCAGGCATGTGGTCTGGTCAAAAACTTGGCTTTGATGTCGTACATCTCTGTCGGTTCATCAGCTAATCCTTTGATCATGTTTTTGGAAGAATGGGCCATGGAAAACTTGGAAGAACTCAGTGCGACAAGCATTGCGGATGCTACCAAGGTCTTTGTCAATGGTGTCTGGATCGGTATTCACCGTGACCCTGGGGAATTGGTCACCTCTTTGAAACAGATGAGACGGTCTGTAGACATTTCGCCCGAAGTCAGTATTGTCCGTGATATTCGTGAAAAGGAATTAAGAATGTACACAGATGCAGGTCGTTGTTGCAGACCTCTTTTCTTGGTTGATAACCAACAATTACGACTGACCCGTGAGCACGTATCTCGTCTTCAAGATCCTGATGATGACTACGGCTGGCAGGATCTTATTGCTGAAGGTATTGTAGAATACGTGGATGCGGATGAAGAAGAGACAGCAATGATTTGTATGACACCAGAAGATCTTGCAGAATCACGTATGGCTGCGCAATATGGTGCTCCTCTTCAGCAGACTCGTAGCTTGGCCAGTCGTGTCAAATCACAAACAGGCACATATGCACATACTTGGACACATTGTGAAATTCATCCAAGTATGATCCTTGGTATCTGTGCCAGTATCATTCCTTTCCCTGATCACAACCAATCTCCTCGTAACACCTATCAATCTGCTATGGGTAAGCAGGCCATGGGTGTTTATCTTACTAATTTCCAAATGCGTATGGATACGCTTGCCAATATTCTGTATTATCCTCAAAAGCCACTGACAACCACACGATCCATGGAGTTTTTGCGATTCAGAGAACTTCCTGCTGGTCAAAATGCTATTGTAGCCATTTTATGTTACTCTGGTTACAATCAAGAGGATTCTGTCATCATGAATCAGAGTAGTATCGATCGTGGTCTCTTCAGATCCTTATTCTTCCGTACTTATATGGATGCTGAGAAGAAAGCTGGTATGATGTTTATGGAAGAGTTTGAAAAGCCAACACGTGAGTCAACGCTTCGATTGAAGCATGGTACATATGAAAAATTGGAAGACGATGGTCTTATTGCTCCTGGTACGCGTGTCTCTGGTGACGATATTATTATTGGTAAGACCGCGCCTATTCCTCCAGAATCTGAAGAACTGGGTCAGAGAACGAGTACACATACAAAGCGTGATGCCTCTACTCCTTTGAGATCAACAGAAACGGGTATTGTGGATCAAGTGATGTTGACAACAAATCAAGATGGTTTAAAGTTTGTCAAAGTGCGAGTTCGTTCCACCCGTGTGCCTCAGATGGGTGACAAGTTCGCCTCTCGTCACGGTCAGAAAGGTACGATTGGTATTACTTATCGTCAAGAAGATTTCCCCTTCTCTGCTGAAGGTATCACACCTGATTTGATCATCAATCCTCACGCTATTCCTTCTCGTATGACAATTGGTCACTTGATTGAATGTTTACTTGGTAAAGTGTCAACATTGACTGGTAATGAAGGTGATGCGACACCATTTACGGATGTTACTGTCGAAGCCATTTCACAAGCATTGCAGGAACAGGGATACCAGCAACGTGGTTTTGAAGTCATGTATAATGGTTTTACTGGTCGTAAGCTGAATGCCCAAGTATTCTTGGGTCCAACCTATTATCAGCGTTTGAAACACATGGTAGACGATAAGATTCACAGTCGAGCAAGAGGACCTGTACAGATCTTGACAAGACAACCAGTCGAAGGTCGTTCAAGAGATGGTGGTTTACGTTTTGGTGAAATGGAAAGAGATTGTATGATTTCCCATGGTGTTGCTCAATTCTTGAAGGAGCGTCTGTTTGACGCATCAGATGCATATCGTGTTCATGTGTGTGATATCTGTGGTCTGATGGCTATTGCAAACTTGAAGAAGAACAATTTTGAATGCCGCGCATGTAAAAATAAGACTAGAATTTCACAGATCCATATTCCTTATGCTTGTAAACTTTTATTCCAAGAATTAATGGCAATGAACATTGCTCCTCGTATGTTTGTTGATGCAGATTAAATAAAATTACATATTTTAAATTCCGACACACATCTTTTTAATAAAAATTCTTTTACTTTTTTTATATTTGCAAATAATATGACTGATGATAATAATAATAATAACAATAATACGAATATAGCGTCTAGTTCGTCCCACATATCAAATACCTCCAATAACTCACAAACACCACTTAATGTTCAACCTGAGCCTATTACTGAAGCAGAAGGAACGACCTACCTTTTGCTTGATGTTGCTGAAAATGAGGACGAAACGAAGAGTGTGAGTAGTAGCAGCAGCAGCAGCAGCAGTAGTAGTAGTAGTAGTAGCAGTAGTAGTAGCGTATCAGCACAGGTTGTCATTGACCATGGTAGTTCAATACCACGTCGACTAGAGAAAAGAAGTGCAGCTCATCTAATACGGTCAGGAGACGAGGAATCAGAGAGCGATTATGCATTCTGTTATTCTCCCGCCAGACGAGATTCTGACACAGAATTAGCATCGGTTAGTAAGCAGAGGTCAGAACAAACAGCAAGAGGAACCTCCAATTTACACATGATGGAAATTGCAATGGACAGAGAAGATGATCAGGACGATGCCGATGACGAAGGTGTGTATGAACCTGGTCGTGATCATCGGCAAAGGCATCGCCGTAGAGATTATAATATGAAAAAAGGCGATATTGCTAATGATAAACGAATGGTGACTGTGTATACCGAAGAGGATGATGATTTAGTAGATGAAATGCCAAGGGGGGACCGTGAAAGGATGATAAGACATAATAGAAGGCATCGTTATAGAAAGAGATCAGTGCCTCGTAAAAGACTGCACAAGCGAACACAGCGAGTATTGCAAACAAACTTACAGTCCCATTCATGGAGCAGAAGAGAGAGTTTACAATCAATCAGGCATCCAGGTCTGTCAAGCGAAGAAGCGCTGAGGTTAGCTTATAGATGATGTCTTTTTCATGTGTCTAGATCTCTCACAAGCTGTTTCTCTATAGCAAGCTTCTTTATATCTCTCGTCAAATATTAGAAGAAGAGAGAGCTCGGATTGCTAAAATATCAGAAGGTAAAAAGAAGAAAAAAAGAATAGACATGAGTGATCCAATCTAATCTTTTTTTTTAAAAAAAAGACGCCAAATTTATCCTGAGCCGACCTGAAGTCTTTATGTGTTTTATTACAGGCTTTGCACTATTATCATTTTATATTGCAGGGTACTTTAAGAGTGAGCCATACCAGTACCGCATCACTGGTCTTTTAGTAGAAGCTCTGTTGATTATATCGATGGGCTTGTGGAATATCTTTTTGTACTGCCGGGAGCGTACGTTGACTGATAGGGAAATGATTGATCGTGCAGCGACGATCATTAATGCACTTGAAAGAAATGGAATGAATATGGTTCAAGTATGTAATGATTTTAAAAGGAAAATAACCGTCTAACAGAAACATACAGGACACTAAAATCCCATTCATTCCCTCCATGTCTGTGGCCAAAGTGGTTCGTGATGGGGTTGTGCGTATTTTTCCTGTCAATTTATTAGTCGAAGGAGATGTCGTAGAGATGCTCTATGGTGATGTTGCACCCGGGCGCATGAAGTACATCCATAAGCCAAACCCTATCAATAAATCTCAAGACGACGACAAAAACGGCAGCAGCAGCAGCAGTAGTACTGGCAGTAGTGACGATGCTAGAAATGATGCTTCATTAGAGGACAAAGAGTACTATTTGGCAAAAGATCAAACGTTCAAACCATCCTTCTTTGGTATACCTCCGCCTTCAGGTCTGATGGAGGAATACATGAGGTCAAGAGGTCGACATCAGTTTGTTTTGCTTGAAACACCGCTTGAAAAGAACATACGAAAAGCATTAAACCAAAAGAGACCACTTCCTGTCTTGTACCAAGAGGCAGATTATATTATGCGTATATTCTATAGATACATCCTCTGGGTTGTCCTAATCATTGCACTGCTTGTCAACTTGTTAAGGTATGGGCTTAAAAGCATTCTCGCCAATCATTATCCTCCAGACCAGCTGGTTGAAGAAGCATTTACGATGTCGTTTTATACCATCATTCCACTTCTCCCCCTTTGCTTGCCCAGTATGTGGGTAATCGCTCGAAGTTTTGGTAATGCACAATTGTTGATCCTGTTTGAGGCACTTCAAATATCCAAAACGGAATACGAGGATGATGATGAAGTAGACGAGTTTGACGCCGAAGCACCACCACCAACAAAAGATTTGGAGTTGAGTCCAAGTAAGAATTTGCAATGTGTATTTGACATACGGGTCTTATTTTCTCTTATTATAGATGCTGTTTGGGATAGGTTTCTATCGTTGTTGACCAAATGGGATAGACTCTCTTTAACAAGGTCTACAAATTTGCTAGAATCATTAGGAAACACAACTGTTATCTGCTGTTTGGATAAGGAAGGCACAATTGCAAATGTAAGACTAATACTGAAATCTGTGTATATTGTATTAAATAAAAGCAAAGCCGTTTCCTACTGTAGAACAACTCATGTTTCCAAATAATCAAGAGGATATCACTTATTTGGATGTCGAGGAAGACTCGGATGCGCCAACAGGACTCAAGTTCGAGGATCAAGATTGGGATCATTACTTACCGTAAGAGAGAGAAAAACTAAATGACTAAAAGACACCATTTTATACAAATATATGTTCTTCTAGGTGCTTAAAACCACTTGGTTTAAATTTTATGCTCAATACTAACTGTGGAGTGCTTCAAAGCCGTAAACGATCTGAATACCACCGTCGACGTTCAAAGCTACACGTCTACGGCAAGACATGTCCTGCTCGACAATGTAAGCCCGAATAGTTTGACACATACGATAGCCAACTTATATACAACATAAATTAGCTTGTTTATGTCGCCTAGGTAAATGTATTGGATTCAGAGAAGAGGCACTTCAATCTTTTGCTTTGCGGGCAGAGATATACACATTTGCACCTTATCATGAGATATTGAACACACCACGATATAAATTCAGTAAATATTATCAATTTGAAGTACCCAACGCCTTATCTACAGTTTTTGAAGAAAAGACTTCAGGTAGAGAGAAAAAGAGAATTTTTAATATGATAGATTGATAAATGACACACGCCTATTATTTTTCTGTTTACAGGTAGCTACCAACTCTTAACGGATGGTCATCCTTCACTTGTGATGGATAAATGTTCTGACTATTGGGACGGTACATCTTTGCAGACAATGAGTGAAACGGTACTGCTAAGATCAAAGAAAGATATACATGTACTAATGCTTTTTTCCTTAGATGGAAAAGAAAATCAACGACTTCTTTCAGAATGCCATGGTTCACGATATGCAGTGTATTGCCTATGCCTATCGCCCTATCAACACAGTGAACGATGATAGGATTCCATTTTTAAATCCAACAGACGATAAAGACGAGGATCCTGGCTGTGCTTTTGTCGTGTTGCCATACAAGCCTCCAAGCTCGGACAGTTCAGATAGCTCAGATAGTGATACAAGCAGCAGCAATAGCAGTCGCTCGTCAAAGAAGAAAGCATTAAAGAGAGCAAAACCGGTAGAAAAACAGGAAGAGCAGCAACTAAAAGATTTAGCATTTGGCAACAGTGATTCTGAGACGGATACGACAGATTATTCGTTTGAAGAGGATGAGCCCGTAGATGAACAAGAGGAGGCTGCATTTTACAAGGAGGCTGTCAAAGGACAAATTTTCTTGGGAATGGCAGCCATGTGTCATCAGCCCAAACAGGTAGGTAGCCATTAATAAAGCAATTGCAGTTCCTAAAAGATTATAAAAGAACGTTGTGGATTTCATTGAGGATCTTGGCCTTGCAGGAATACGTTTTGTCTATTTCTCCACAACTGCAGAAAGAGAGTCCAAAGGTAATCATTGACTTTTTTTTTTCTCAGTGGGGAGAGAGGATTGACAATATTTTTTTTCATTAGCTTTCGCAGAAAGGTTAGGTCTCGAGACAGATTGGAATAGCTGCATACTTTTGTCCAATCCTAATGACGAGGACAACTTTGGTAATGGCTACCTTCAAACACACGATATCAAAGCCCAGCTTCCACGAGGCATAGATCAGATACGGCCTCATCTAGAAGCAGTGGATGATATACCGCTTCATGTATCCTTGTTTGCTGAATGCACGCCGCTTGCTATGAAAGAAATGATTAGAATATTTCAGGAAAACGGGGAAGTTGTATGTTCTATAGGTAATGCACTTAATACTAAAAGCACAGAATCATTTGCCTTGGTAAGTAATATATACGCATATTGACATATGAAATTTTAGTAACATTGTTTATTTTGCTAGTCGGATATCAGCATTGGAATGGAGCCCATGCATACTCGTGCACAGAGTAAAGGTCGACTGACGACAAATGATCGGCAGCCACCGCTGGCTGTGGGTGCATCCCTGTGTAGTCTACCCTGTGGGTTATTTATGCAATACGAAACAAGTCTGTATGCCGTAACCCAGCTCATCCGTGATGCTCGAAGATTACTTGGCTGTGTACGAATGGTAAGAGAATCGGATTATGTTGTGGGACGTTAACTAATACACGCATTTAGGGGTTTGCTTTTTATGCTGCTGGATGCATGTCTATTGTCTTGATGTTATTGCTAAGTTTTTGCTTCTTATTTCCACCCATCCTTACTGGCTATCAAATCTTGTGGATTATGTGGATCATCCTTCCTATCTTGTCCATGTCGATGCTCTTTACACCCCATGATGACAGTATTATGCTTCTTATGCCAGGTTAAGTACATACATATATTGATTTGGTTAATACTAAGACTTATTGTAACAGGTAAAAATATTGAACACCTTCAAGACTTTTGGAGGTTTATGTACTACTTTGTCCTCCGTTTCATTTTGATTATTGCCATGTGCATAGTTATCTATTCTCTGTAAGGAGGAACAATTACTTAATCGAACTAAATTTTTCTAAAGCTAGCTTTGTATAGAACACTTGTCTATTCGCTTGGCATAAACGTATCCGAAATCTTTGGAAAATTTGGGGCTAATGGCTGGTATCACTGGACGCCTGAAGAACAATGGGCAGTTATCTATGCTCAAAACTTTCTTCTCATTTCTTTTGTTTGGTATCTTGGTAAAGTAGATATTCCATATAAACAAATTCACAACTAACTATTGAATACAATAGCTTTCATATCTTACTCATTTCTTCATCGTACAGCTTCTATTATTGAGTTTATACCTTTTCGAAATACAGTCTGGATTGGCGCCTTCTTTGTTAGGTAAGTCAAGGAGAGAAAGAGATGTTTTTACTGACCAATCAACAGCATTGCACTACAATTCTGTTTCTGTGCAGTCTCGCTTGCGCACGGACCATTCGAATTATCCAGCTTCCCTTGGTTTATTTACTTTTTAGGCTTTGCTTGGCCTATTGTATTGATACCTGTTCAAGAAGTTGTAAAGATGCATGACAGTAAGGAGTTCACTCGATTTCAAAAACGATCCAAGCTTGAATTTAGTACAAAGGTAAGAAGAGGGAAAAAAAAAAGGAAAGAGTGATACATGTATTCTAACTTGTATTTTTGAAAAGCTTGGTATGCACTCACCTCTTTAAAATAAACACTCTATTTAATAAAAACAAAGATATTCATTTGAAAATGAGGATTACCTTTATGAGCGAATTGTTGCTAATGTTTGCTAGTCTATGAATCACTTGAATAAATATTTACCCTTGAACATTTTCGTCAGGATGCATGATAGACCATGCATTCGATGTATTGTTAGTACTAGCTATCAAATCTATACTTGATCATATCCGTCCATCTTCGTTTCAAAAATTAATGTAAAAGCTTGATCTCATCAAGATGCAGTTTGTTTTAATATTCCATTCAGTTTACTGCCATGTTAGCGTCCAATCGCATCTTTGCTGAATCTTTTCCTCACTATTCCTTTCAAAAAGATGGAATTATGTCTTCTTCAGTAATAAAGTACACCGCTTAAGCTATAAACAATATTATCTAAGAAAAGACGACATCAATTCCAAAACTGACTGTAATATGCCTACCCTTTAAAAGTTTTTCAAGTTTCTCGGTAACAAGAAGGAAACAAGACAATAACTGGCCCTCAGGCTACTCGGCTTTGCTCAGAATAATGTAGCGATTCATATTGCTTCTTACTGTTGTTGACGGAACAAAGACTAAAAGCGAGAGCATGAATCACTCAAATAGTCAGTAATTGGTTACAAATCACAGTTTGATATGACTTGTTGTCCCCTTTCCTTTTTGCATATAAAAATTGCTTTGGAAATTCTGCAGAAGGTCAAATGGGACATTTATTTTTCCAAAAAAAAAAAAAAAAAAGCGCGATTTATAAAAGACGCAATAGAAAATCTTTTGTATTATAAAAAACAGCCAATTTAATAATGGTTGACATGGAAACGATATACGCTGTGAGGAATCCAAGGAAACAAAAGACCAACGAAAATGTTGTAGCTTTTTAAGGTATAATTTTGCACATACACATTTATAAATATAAATATATACAAGTGCAGCCTGATTACTTGTGATTGATGAAACTTATTTGTTGTCAGTGTTCTTTATTTAATAAAACATTTTTTTCCCTTATCTCCAAGAATAAAGCAAAAAGAGCAAATTATCGTCTGGATAAATATTCTACTTCAACCATACAATTTTCTGGTGTTGCACATTCAATTTTCTTTTTCCTTCTTCTTTTTTAATATTTAAATGAATGATATTTTAACAGAAAGAAATAATCAGCAATTGACTACAGATTATGACTTGTATGCCAACTTACTTTTGTCAAACTTACTTGACAAAGAAGAAGAGACGAAAGAAGAACAGAAAGAACAGGACGAAGAGAAACCTATCGACTTGACCAACGATGTTATTTGGTAAGTGGATATTGTCCCTCCCTTCTTGTATTTATATTGACTTGGGTCAAAAAGGGTCCCGGCTGATAAGCATCCTCAGATCGCACCAATTGAATTTGCAAAGTTTATTGAAGTCCATGGAGCTAATACACCAGTGAGAAGAAGGTCATCAAGCTTACAGCGAAGAAAATCTGTTCTGTCACAATCACATACATTTGAAGACGATGAGTTTAGACATAACCTGCAGGTATCAGATGAATCTAGAGGTAACAATAGAGAGAGAGAAAAAAAGGGGACATTTATGAGCTAAAATGTTTGTAATACCAGATGATATGCTGTTTGACCGCAACTCTAGCTCAGTAGATAATTCACCTATACTTGCACATATACCAGACAAGACTCTACTTCGTCGATCTGCTTTTTCTGCAAGAGGAAGAAGCAGGAGGAGCACAGCCAAGACAAAGAGATCAACATCAGAGAGAAGACCAGCTTCTTCTACTGCAGACACATGGGATAAATCAGAAGGCGTTAGTCTCTATGACCAACCGGTCAACATGAGTGAATGGATAGATTTAGGAAGCGCCAGTCTTGAATCCGATGATAGTTCTCAACGAGGAATACTCTCACGTGTGCATGATGCGGAGTCGCAACTTAGGTCACAAATCAATAATGAACAAGAAGAAGAGCAAGTAAAGGAGAGGGAGTCAATAGAGATAAAGAGGCCCACCATGGTGCGGCCACCGCCAATATTGAATACAAAATCGGAATTAATTGAAAAGAGGCCATCGTGGTTTACAGGATTATTTCATACAAAGCAAGGAAAGCTAATGAATAACCTGAACAACAAACAATTTTCTAATCTTGCAACATTATTTACACGTTCATTGAAATCTCAAAATAATAATACCATGGCAACTAATGCGACTAATAAAAAAAAGAAACCCAGCAGGCTGGAAATAACCTCATCCACATCATCACCAACATCAATAAGACCATCAGCCACTACTACTACTACTACTACTACTACTATTGCATATAATTCTAATCGGTTACCCCTTCATGTTGAACGTGCAATCTATCGACTATCACACATGAAACTTGCAGATCCAAAACGACCTTTACGTCAGCAAGTACTTATATCCAATTTAATGTTTTGGTACCTTTCAATTCAGCAAACTATCCTAGTTCAAAACTACAACAATAGTAGCAATGCCAATAGCATGGAAGATATTTATTCAGTCCCCCCACCTCAACAACAACAGCGAAAAGTTAGTAAAATGTCACGAATAATCAATGCAGCCAAGAAACGTACACAACAACCTGAAAGGCATATTCAATTTGAAGAAGATGATTTACCTTTAAGTCATTATAAAACTTAATTTTGAAACCCAGTCTTATGATTTTATATTATAAAACCTTAATCCTGTTTTCCCTTTTTGCTTTCTTTTTCTTTTTTTTTTTCCCTTTTTCCCTATACATATTTCAGGAGTAAAAGAAAAAGAAATAAAGAAATAGAAATAGAGCGACAGAAAGAAGCAAATGGGAAACAATGTTTCAACAAAGAACTCAAAAAAAGAAAAGAGGGCAGCAAAGAGCAAGAGTATGCCGTTACCTCCTCGTATCGAAATAGAAAACGAGCACTCTACAAATACAGCCCACTCTGTCAGCTCTATTCTGCTTACATCCAACAATTATCAACAGCAACAACAACAAGAAAATACCTTATCCCAATTAAACCCTGAGTATCCTCTTCCCAAGCAAGAACCATTACAGGGGAAAGTGGAAAACCTTCAGCAACATAAAGCATTAGAAACATCAGATTTCTGGCCACCCAAGGGACAAAAACTACAACAAGATGACATGAACCAACTGACAGTCGGCTCGGTCAATCAGCTAACTGTGAACTCGATATCAAGCGAGTATTCTTCAACAACCAATATTGATGAATACATCAATCGCCTCTTAGATGCTGGTTATTCATCCAAAGTGTCCAAGACGTTATGTTTACGACATTCAGAAGTCACTGCGATCTGTAGGGCTGTTATGGATATATTTTTGAGTCAACCTGTACGTCTAGAATTGATAGCATCATCGTTGTAACTAACCTTTTTAAGTCCTTGCTGGAGCTTTCACCTCCTGTAAAAGTAGTGGGTGATACACATGGACAATATACCGACTTGATTAGATTATTTGAAATGGGTGGATTTCCCCCGTCTGCCAATTACCTCTTTTTAGGCGACTATGTGGATAGAGGAAAGCAGAGTTTGGAGACCATTCTACTATTGTTTTGTTACAAGATCAAGTATCCAGAGAATTTTTTCTTACTACGAGGAAATCATGAATGTGCCAATGTTACCAAAGGTAGACTACTTCTCTTATTTTGGAATGAAAAATCGTGTTTTTGACAATTTTTTTTATTTGATAGTTTATGGATTCTATGATGAATGCAAGCGTCGTTTGAGCGCTAAAATGTGGCGTACATTTGTAGATGTCTTTAATACCCTCCCCATTGCAGCTCTAGTTGCTGGTAAAATATTTTGTGTGCATGGTGGGCTAAGCCCTTCCTTACATAGTATGGATGAAATACGTAATATCCAAAGACCTACAGATGTACCTGATTATGGATTACTTAATGATCTCCTCTGGTCGGACCCTGCTGAAATTGAAGGCGATTGGGAAGATAATGAGCGAGGCGTGTCTTATGTGTTTGGCAAAAAGGTCATCAATGAATTTCTATCAAAGTTTGATTTAGACTTGGTGTGTCGAGCTCACATGGTATGTATCCTTTCTTTCTCTTTACATCTAGAATATTAAGCTTATCTTTTATTATAAGGTTGTTGAAGATGGTTACGAATTTTTTGCTAATAGATCCCTTGTGACAGTATTCTCAGCGCCCAACTATTGTGGAGAGTTTGACAACTTTGGTGCTATCATGAGCGTAAACGAAGAGCTGTTATGCAGCTTTGAGTTACTGACTCCAGCCGATCATCCATTGGCTAAAGAGCGACTTAAACAGAACAAGATTAGTAATGGTAATATTAACAGTAATAACAATAAACGATAGAAATACGTCATAAAGAAGTGAGCCAAGAACTTATTAAGCCTAGAACAGCAAAAGTAGCTTTCTGTCAATTAGGCTAGTTTTTTTTGTTGTTGTTGCATAAACAGGAAGCTTGTACAGTCACTCCCAAATAAGCTTCCCGAGAAAACATTGAAATAACACAAGTTCTAGACCAACTGACGTGTATGTGTTTATACTTAAGCTTGGAATACCAGATTATGAGAAAAGAAAGGTTGAGCTGTTTATTTAAAAATAAAGGCAGTTTAATATTCAGCTAGACAGTCTCTTCAGCATATGTCTCCTCTTTATATTTCTGACTAAACGTTCAGTCTTGTCCTCTTTTCTTGCAGGACAGCCCTCAATTGGTCCACATGAGTAATAAAAGACCTTTTCAATAAACCTTTCAAGCTCATTCCAAACATATTCAATGGAAACTAGGATTGTATTCAAAAAGCATTCGTGCTTAAATCAGTAAAAACAGTTACCATGTTGTTGTATAGCACTAAAAAAGCATCCCATAGTCCAAACATCGTCTCAAACTGCCATAACCTGTATCTAACGATGTTCTTCTGAAAAAATAGATGCTTGAGTCTCTCTTGCCTAGTTAAGTGCAACAATATGCCTAGATGGGATATCCTGGCTATTTTTTGAGCCTAAAGCTATAAAATCCTCGAAGTTCTATGACCCTTTCGATCATAATGATGCAATTGTTAAATACAAAGTACTATCTTCTTTCTATTGATAAACAACACGGTAAATTTTCTGTTTTTCATCAATAATCAGCCTTTATAAGGTAGGTGATAGCATAAAATGAGCATGCTAGGAAGTGTTAACTCAAGAAGAGTAATAATTTACAGAGGAATTACAACACAGTGTCATGGCAAATATCTAACAATAATCCAAGAGTAGATCTGCCCAGCAAAACCTCAAGTTACTCTCAGTGGACACACCTAAGTCACCACTTCAGTGATGATTTAAGGGCCCATGGGACCAATCAAGTGGCTGTGAAGTAGCTTGATCACCACCAGAGGTTGATTCTCTTTTTAGAGAGGGATATCTTGATAAAATGCTGTAGTTTGACTTTACATAAGACACTAGGATGGAGTGAATATTCAAAGCAGCATTTACATCCCTTTGCCATACCTATTATTACTCATTAAAACTAATACTCTTATCATTTACATTGCACTTACGATATCATGATCATTTGCAGCTGGGCACAATTGCAATGCTTCAACTGTAAATGACCGGAGGATAGCCTTCAGATAAAGTTTAGTAATAGCCCTAGTATATGACTTCATGCGTAATTTTACTTACTACTGGGTTCTCTTTACGAGCATTGCGATATTCGACAAACAACCCTCTTGTTATCGTCCAAACATCGTAAGGTAGCATTTCTCTCCTCTTGCAGACGAACTTTCTTTTTCCTTTTGAACATAAAAAAAGTTAAAGTTATTTAATGTTACAAATACAATGATCTGCTTACTCATGACTGCAAACAAGCTTTAAAGTTCAGAAAGAGGGGCAAAATAAGTAAATCCCGAAGTTCAGTGTTTTATGCAAATGCTGGTAAATTTTTCAATAGACGATTTTGAATTAATTTGAGGTGAATAAAAACTTGGCTAGGACAATTTAGGAAATCTTGGTACGTTTTAGGAACAGGGACAAGACAGACTAATAAACTATTTGAGATCCACAGCTAAGGCTTTTTTCTACGTGTATCTTTCTTAACTTGGACGCATATGTTTCATATTATTATACCAGCTTATTTAGAATTTATACATACTGATGATAAGCTAGGTAGCACCAGCCATTCAAGGAGCATTGGTACTCTATTTTTTTAATCACCAGTCATGCTGTCGTACTGGTGATCACAGCCGTCTGTGGACCTCTAGCCGATAGCACCAGTGACAAATACATTTTTTGTAGCGCTTATTTAGGCTTTGGTGCGTATTTACATCAGTATCTTCAACCGCTTACTATCAATTACCATTTTTATTATACTTTATTGCCATAAGTTTTATTATGAATATCAATCAGTTTTTGTTCAACAAAGTTTTTTTTTTTTTTTTTCAAAACAACCAAGATAAACGGTTGACATTTTAAAACAAAATATGTATGCATGACACCAGATAAAGAGGTCTTTAGAAGAAAATCAATAATAAAAGAACTTGGGAGATAACCAGCTAAATTATTTGTAGGGCTTAATCTATATCTTTCTAGTAGCAACACAACATATGGGCATAATCTAACTTCACAAATACATTTGAGTATTCGTTTGTTTTAAAGGGAAATCAATAATGTCTTTCTGCTATATATAAAAGAGTTAGTTACAAAAAATATGCTTTAGTTCTTTTTTGAATACTTATCTTAAAAAAAGGGGAGGCTATCACTTTCTCAAACAAATCTGGGACGAGGGCAGACATTTATTTGTCATCAGGTCTACAAAATAGTGTACAAGATGCGGGACGAGGGCAGACCATACAAGTACTCTACCAGTAAACTCTACAAAGATGCGGGACGAGGGCAGACCATACAATGTGAGGACCCCATTGGAATGCGGGACGAAGGCAGACCATTTCCAATGTTGATGATTAGATCATGAAAAGCCTCCAACGTATTAAAAATTGCAAATTTTTTATTTTTAATACCGTAGCAGACCATGACGTAATGTTGTGGCTATTCATTTTAGTAGAGAGGGGCAGGTCTCTCTTTCAACTTCAGAAACAGATCACTTCAGGTCACACCTGTTTCGTTACAGGACAAGCAAATTTACGTTATCACACTTTTCGTTCTTCATTTAATCTGATTATAATGCCAGACAACTACTTTCTTGATACTCCTGTTGATGACTGGTCAATTAAAACTGCTTTTACTAGGATTGAAGAAAATAATCCAAAAAACATTGCAAGAGAAAACCTGAGACTACTGAAAAGTCATCTTTATGAAGCTTTGAAAAGCAATGATTACGCGATAATAGCAGCAGCTACTAAACTTTTACAAGACTGGAATCACAACAAGAGAGAATTAATTCCTAAAAGAAACAAAAGAGCTCCTACATACAACAATAACAATTATGGCAACGTATTTATCGTCCAACCAACTAATTCGAATGTCGTAATCAATGAATGTGCAGCATGCTCTAGCACGATTACCCCAAAAAAACACGTTATAGGCCATTAAGAAAGCGACGCTAATAGCTCTGAAAATGATTCATGGGAGAGCCTGGCAAAACAAAGAAAGAAAAGAAAGTAAGTAAATGCTTATTTATGTGGATATTATAGTGACGCTGATATTGGAAGACCTGGTTCTAATTGGGAGATCAACCAATTAAATGTTTCAAAAGTCCTCAATACTTTTAGACAAGTCTCTATACAAGGAGCTCAACTAAGAAAATTTTTGTCTGATAGTCGGGTCTTATCATTATCATATATTTTTTTACTTTCTTCTATTGACAATTGTGCCTTATCCAAGCTAGCTCCTCAAGATCAAAAACTGATAATGAAGAATTTGAACACAAAAGAACATTTGAAGCCTGTTGATGACGAAGTTATGAATGCATGTCAAAAAATACATCATGTTTTGAACGATGATGATATAGACAGAGACAGAGCAGAAGAAGCCGTTGATGAAATCAAATCATCAAGCCCAAACAAAAGTGTAAAGCTTGCATTAAAAATCATTTCAAGCATATTATTTAAACTAGTCGATAATCACAAGTCCAATAATCAAACACAAGGTGAAGCTATCTTAATTATTGAAAATATACGACCATTTTTAAACCACTGTATCATTTCCCAACTTGAGGGAGTCAAATACGAATGGTAAGTTCAAACATATGATCCAAGTCAACAGGAATAAAACTTGGCGTATTTTTAAGGTTGACATACCGGTTAGCTCTGCCTTCAGACGGACAAATCATGATTCCAGATTTGGCACCTTTTGTTGAGGTAAACTCAACCACCAATTATGAGTTATTCTTTGTTGAAGTCAAAAGAAAAGGCAAATATCAAAACAACAATCTGGAGAACGACTTGGTAAAGTTAGGAAAGGAAATGCATACAGCATTGAATAAATTGGTGAAGAAAAGAGTAAGAAATCCTGAAGTTGTCGGGTTATTAATTGAAGGTAGTATATGTTGTCAAGTTACTTTTAATATATGACTATTAAAGACTCTATGTAGATACAAAGGCGATAGCCTATAAGATGACATTGAAATACGAGGGGCTATACCAAATGATTGAAATCAGCCAGTTCAATTTCACCAGAGATAATACTGACGATATTTTACTGATACCTGCCATTATTGAAAAACTCAGTCAGATAAAAGAAATCGTTCTGGCCACTATCAGTAATCTGTACCAATGTATCAACGGAGATGAAGAGTTGGTTGATTTAACTTCCTATACCCGTCAAGCATGCAAGACTCCTGTACCAATACTAGTCGAATAAAAATTTTTTTATTTATATCGTTATAGTTTTGGTAGTTTCCCGTTAAAGGGTCTGACGTCTTTTGTGAATTCGAAAAAAATAATGGACATTCATTTTTAACAATATGAGCATCTTAAACGAAAGACTGAGCTTCTCGTTAAAACTTATCATCAATAATATTATATACTACAGAAAAAAAAAAGTCTTAAAATGCCACAATAGGTCTGAAAAAAAAAAGAGTCTTAGTGATAATAGGTTAAGATAAAAGTACTACTGTGTGAGTGGGACTGATCCATTTAGATCCATGTTTATTTTTTGATAGGCGTTATATTTACTTTGGGTTAATCTGTAAGAAACCGTCAAATCACAAGGTCATTCGGTTTCAAGAGATGCTTTTTACATTCAATCCGATTCGAAAAAATCAATGTTTTGCGACCTAAAATTGAAATATTGCATTGCCCGTTAATTAACTTCACAAACTGAAACAAGATTTGACGTCCCTAGGTTGCACAGCTATTGTACTTGAAACAATTGACAAAGTTGTGTTTCCAATCAAGTGTTGAATTGAAGAATTGAACCACGTTTTTCGAGGATTACGATAGCTATCTTAAGAGCTAAGAAGAGATGTATGATTCCTTTTACTAACAATGCAACTTTTCTGAAACAATGACCACTACTATATACGTCGTAGTTTGACATTATACAATAGAATTTATTACGTAATTTACAACTGTAGATCCCATCAATTAATAACTGCATAATGTAATTACCTTCTACCTTAAATCAGAATCATTTTAGCTTTTAGTTCTGTCATCGATTGAAATACATACTTGCTTCTACTTGAGCCCTTAAATGAAGCAAGAGCTACCTCGTACAGGTGCCTCACACCATATAATGAGCATGACTATAAATTATGTCTAGCATTTCTACTCTCTCTGCCATTTCTTCATCAGAAGCAATATATATATATATATATATATCTAAAAACTGTCTTGCTGGTTTGGTTGATATGGAATAAACGGCATTACTTGTCAGATCGACACTATTTAGTAAAGTTGTGAAAGAAAAGAAAAAAGTCTTAGCTGTGGATCCCAAATGGTTTATTAGTCTGTCTTGTCCCTACTCCTAAAACGTACCAAGGTTTCCTAAGTTGTCCTCAAATTAATTCAAAATCGTCTCATTGAAAAGACAAAGGATGCGGTTAAAGCCCTCCGAGCCGCGCTTTATTTTCAGTATTATATAAATTAAATAAAACTTTCACTGTGTTCCCTTTATACCCTGAAGGTTACGCTCAAGCTTTTTGTGATTTGATCCTTTGTCTTCGTTTCGCCAACGTTACTATTGTCCCAGCCAAGTTTTTATTCATCTCAAATTAATTCAAAACCCAGTACCCAACGAAAAATAATGCTTTTGTGACAGTTTTTTTTTAACTTTGTGTTCCTTTTTCAAACTATATCAATTCTTCTCAATGATCTGTCGTTAGTCAGCATCCATGTGGCAATGGACATGATTTCTGAGGTGGAAAGAGCTAGCTTGTATAATGTTCAGTCGCTCAACAATACAGACGAAACTTATGAAGTTTGTATTGAAAATGATACGGTAAAGTCTTGTAGTTGCCCAGACTTTCGAAGCCGAAACAGGGCTTGCAAGCATATGTTCCTTCTGGGACGTTGTACTGAATATGATATTTGGAGAGGTGAGAAATGTAAATGCTCGTGAAAAAGAAAACTCTAGCGCTTTCAATTTAAAAGCCCAACTTATACGGAAGTATAAACTATTGAAGGGTTGCAGCCTGAACCTGAACCTGAACTGCAAAGAGAGCAAGAAGATATGGTGCAGAAGTTGAAGATGCTGAAAGAAGTTGTAGAGAATCTAAGGCCTGACGAAATTACAAGTTCGTGGCAGCTTCAAGTTGAACAGCTTTATAGAGAAGTTGTATTAAGAAGTAAACAAGTAAAAGAGTTACCATCAGGCATTCATTTAGAAAGACAAAGAAGATAAATAAATAAAAAAATATTTCAATTTAAGAAATAGCAGTATTTTTCGTTGGGTATTTACGAAAAACGTGGTGCGCGAAGAAAATGTGAAGTGTGCCTAAAATTAATCCTACTGCGGAAGTTCAGTGCTTGCGTCACAAGTGCCATATTTCAATCACCGAATACCACCCTTGCTCCTTTGCTTCCCCGCTATCAGTTGCAAGAAAAAAGAATTTTATATTCAATGACAGAGTAATAATTTCAGCTGCCACACTAATTTTTTTATAGGGCAACTTTTTACTCTTTGAGGGCTGCCCTTTTGCACTCTTTTTTTTTTTTTTCTTTTTTGGATTATAAACAACCCCCCACTCCCAACCTTTTTAAAATTATAGAAAAAAGAACATGTTGCGCGCCATCAACAAAGCAAGCGTAGCACGTAGAACACCTGCCATTTTAAAGACTGGAGGTAATAAAATTACTTCTTTTTGGATATTGACTTATCAGTAATATTAGTCCGTGCATTCACTGCTTCAACAAATGTGAAAGAAGAAATTGAAGTTTTCATTGACGGAAAATCTGTCATGATTGAAAAAGGAGCTGCATTGATTCAAGCTTGTGAAAAAGCTGGTGCTGATGTAAGCAAAAAATTTTATACAGCGTAGTCTTTACCATATACTCATTATCTTTTTAGATTCCTCGTTTCTGTTATCATGGTACGAATTCAATTCTATTTATTACAGGGATAAAAAGAATAAGCGGAAATTGAGAGAGAGAGAGAGAGAGAGCGAGAGAGAGAAATAGTTTGAACTTACCTTATATTGTATAGAACGTCTTTCAGTTGCCGGTAATTGTCGTATGTGCCTTGTCGAAGTTGAACGTGCGCCCAAGCCAGTCGCTTCTTGTGCTTACCCTGTTATGCCCGGTATGAGAGTAAAGACCAACAGCCCAGTCGTCCACAAGGCCCGTGAAGGTGTAATGGAATTTTTATTATACAATCATCCTTTGGACTGTCCTATCTGTGATCAAGGTGGTGAATGTGACCTTCAAGATCAAAGCATGCGTTATGGTTCCGATCGTGGTCGTTTCAACGAGCCTGTAGGCAAGCGTGCTGTTGAAGATAAAGATTTTGGACCTCTCATCAACACTGCCATGACTCGTTGTATTCAATGTACTCGTTGTGTCCGTTTTGCTAACGAAGTGGCTGGTGCTACTGAACTTGGTACCAGCGGCAGAGGCAATGATATGCAAATTAGCACCTATATCGAAAAGACAATTGAATCTGAAATGTCTGGTAACGTCATTGACCTTTGTCCTGTCGGTGCCTTGACATCCAAGCCTTACAACATGCGTGCTAGACCTTGGGAATTGAAGAAATACGAGACCATTGATGTTTCAGATGCCATTGGTTCCAACATTCGCCTCGACACTCGTGGTGTCGAAGTCATGCGTATCCTTCCCCGTATGAATGATGAAATCAATGAAGAATGGATCTCTGACAAGACCCGTTTCTTCTATGACGGTTTGAAGGTTCAACGTTTGACAACCCCCTTGATCCGTGAAGGTAACCGATTTGTTCCTGCTTCTTGGGAAAAAGCCTTGAAGCGTGTTAGTGAAGAGCTGAACAAGACCAAGGGTAACTCTGCCAAGGCCATTGCCGGTCATCTTGCTGATGCTGAATCCATGGTCGCTCTCAAGGATCTCCTTAACCGTGTTGGTTCTGAAAACTTGACTATTGATGCCCCCAATGGCTCTAAGCCCTTGGCCATCAACGCCGATTTCCGTTCAAACTATGTGTTGAACTCTACTATTGCTGGTGCTGAAGATGCTGATGTTGTTCTCTTGATTGGTACTAATCCTCGTCATGAAGCTCCTATCTTGAACACACGTTTCCGCAAGGCTTTCCTCCATAAAGAACAAGACCTTGGTTTGATTGGTCAACCTGATAACTTGAACTATGAATACGTTCATGTAGGTGAAAGCAGCAAGGATATTGAAAAAATTTTGGACGGTTCCCATCCTTTCGCCAAGCGTCTTGCTGAAGCCAAGAAGCCCATGATTGTTGTTGGGTCTTCTGTGATTGAAAATGCCAAGGACAGCGAATACCTCTTGTCTAAGGTCTCTGAACTTGCTGACAAATTCAAGAATACCTTGTTCCAAGATGGCTGGAATGGTATGAATGTCTTACAACGTGCTGCCAGTCGAACTGCTGCTTATGAAATTGGATTTGTCCCCACCTCTTCCGAAGCTGCCAAGGCACCTGTTGACTTCCTCTATCTTTTAAATGCTGATGAAGTATCTGGTGCTGATATTCCCAAGGATGCCTTTGTCGTTTACCAAGGCCACCACGGTGATGTCGGTGCTCAATACGCTGATGTGATCCTTCCTGGTTCAGCCTTCACCGAAAAGAATGCCACTTATGTTAATACAGAAGGACGTGCACAGATCACTCGTGCTGGTGTGAACCCTCCAGCTGCTGCTCGTGAAGATTGGAAGATTATTCGTGCATTATCAGAAGTTGCTGGTCATACACTTCCTTATGACGATCTCCCTTCAGTTCGTTCTCGCCTGTCCGAAATCAGTCCTTCATTGACTCGTTATGATGTCATCGAAACACCTTCGATCACTCAACTCGGTTTGACCACTCAACGTAAACCCAATGCACAGAGCACGGGCGAAATCTTGACTTCTGTCATCAAGAACTTCTATCGTACAGATCCTATCTCTCGTGCATCTAGCACAATGGCTAAGTGTTCCAAGACTTGGGTCCAGAAAGACGAAGTTGAACCTCAAGCACAAGCTGCTACTGCCTAGATTTATTGACCATCTTCTTTTTTTTTAAATAATGAAATTTTTTACAAAAAATTTGTTTGATATACTTTTTCTTTTCTTACCGCCAAAGACAATAAAAACACGCCTAGTATAGTAATTTTGTAGTTGAGCTATTACCTCCTTGGTATTAAAATGGATTACATGATATCATTAGAAATCAAAGAAAAAAGGGAGATCAGACAGATAGATGAAAGGGGTTTGTTACACATGTTACAATGGCGGGTACATTTTTGCCATATTAGACACACAACTTTTGATCTTGATGAGGCTTTATTTGTTTATTCTTTTTTCTAGATTGATTTGCCCATTATGATGATTGGTACACTTTGCGTCTGTTCTTTTTCTTTTTCTTTTTTCCTTCTTTCACAATCAATTGAACTCAACAAGAACTATGAATTTTGAGCATTTGTACACGACGCCCTAATCAACGTTCCCTTCATCCTTAGGAAAGGAATGAGAAGCTTCTGAGCTAGCACAAATATGCCATAGGGAGGCAAGTAACAAAAAAAGAAAAACAAAAGAGAACTAGAAAGATGGAAAAGATCAATCTTTGTTTTGTATAAAAAAAAAAGAAGAAGAAAAAGTATCGAATATAAAAAAGAGAAACGAGTCCTTTTTATAAATGTTTGTTTGATTTTTTAATTAATAAAGCTTACTTTAGCTTGTTTAATGATTTTGAATGATGTGTATATGTGCGTGAATGTATGTGTGCCCTCCGTTTGCCGGCTTCACACAAACAGATTAATGAAATTTAATTTACCCCCTTTTTAATTTTTGAAATGATGTAGATAGTGCATTACAATCAATTAGAGACAAGGAGAAGGGATGAAAAAAAGAGATGAGGATTCGGCGATATATTATGAATCACCGTCCCCCCCCTTTCTCCTTTCATTTGTCCTTTTACATTCCTTATGCCTGTCATCTCCTTTAGGGCAAAGTGTCCAATGTGTATAATGATATTTGCACATTGTTTCTGTATGTTTGATTAAAACCACCTTTTTTATCAATAAAGGAGGTAAGAAAAAACTAATGAAAACGTATTTTCAATAAGCAAGGACCACGTTTTATGATATTTTATTGTGCATATATTAAGTCGCAAAAATTCATTTCAACGTAGATCATTACTTCTTTTCTTTCGATTTTATTCTAAACCCATTCTACTTCCTTTTCTGCAGATATTAAATTAAAATGTATCAAGACTGTTTATGTTTAAATGATTTAAACTTTTATGGAAATGGTTCCATTTGGCAAGATTCTTCATTACCTACTCACAACAGCAACCATGGTAACAACACCTACCAATTGTGGGACAAACCAATTCAACCTTGCCCAGATCAACTTTTAATTTCTGCAAGCTTCGAGCCTTGTTACTCCGGCCCATTCAACTTTGAAGGAAATCAACCTCTCTTGATTGATTCAGAACCTACTGCCAACTTGGCCGCTGCTATGACCTTTTGTAGTTCTTCTTCTTCTTCGCTCGTTTCATCACCCTCTCTTACGCACTACAATAACAATACATGTATTATGCCCAACATGATCCCGTTTACTGCTTCCAATGATCCAATGTTTCTCAATAATCCTATGCCTGTGAATCATCATGCACCTTTTATTCCCGCCGACATGAATCCTATGCTCTACGCCAGTCTTCCCCTTCAACCAACTCAAACAAGAGATGTCAAGCCAACGAAATGTACCGCCAAGAACAAGATTTATGACTGCAATCTATGCCCCCGCTCATTTGCAAGAAAACATGACCTTCAGCGCCATATTCGGGTTCACACAGGTGCAAAACCTTATTACTGCTTAAACTGCGAAAAGGCCTTTGCACGTACAGATGCCCTTAAACGTCACTTACGAATGGAAGAATCATGCCGTATGAGCCCAGTGATTCAAGCACTCAAGAATGTTGGCATGCGACGCTATAGAAATCTGTAAATAGGCCTCATGGTGTCATATTCATTATACATAGATATCATTTCTTTTTAAATTATACATAAGCATTTACCTTTTTTTGAAAAAAGGGTTGAACCCTTATTACCCCTTTATTCTTTATAAATTACTACATCTCCCCTTTTTTTCTTTCTCTCTCCATCTCGATCTCCTCTTTTTATATATACACTTTACTCTTTTACTTTTTTTCGCATTATATATTGCAAAGAGGGAAGAAAATTATGTTTATTGTTAATGATTCATAGATTTAAATAAATGCTATATGCACTTCTCGCTATCTTTACATAAGTTGAACAATGATTGGCCCATAAGCTTCGGTCTGCTCGAGCTTTATTCTGTTTTTTGTAGCTAATTCTAAAGGATAGTGAATATTTAGTATTTCAAAAAGATTATCTTCTTTACCCAAGACATTGAAAAAGCCTTGAGCAATCTGAGAGATCGTTTTCAACTGAAACACGTCATCCAAGTTGATATCTGATGCATCATTTACTAAAAATAATCGCAACTCCCTTTAAAGTGTTAGTCAGATGATTTATCTTGTTCTTTCTTACTCTATAAAGAATTCTTCTTGATTCAAATCTCTGTTGAGATCGATGGCTTCGAAATGATCCAACAAGATATCGTCTTGATCATAATCCATCTCGAATTGTTCAAATAACATCGGATGGCTAAAAGTATCATTATTTGGCGCTCTTATCCTTTACAGACAACAGGAGAAAGGGGGTATATTAATAAAATGTTGTTATATTTCAAAAATGAACCTTACACGTCATTTTCTCTAAATTCATATAGCTGTAATTCAGGAGTTGTCAAATCTCGTAAAACGTGTAAGTTAGGGGCTCCCCTCCCGATCGAATGCCTTATTTATTACCTGACGCCGACCTAACTGTCGAACCACCCATGACGGAAGGAGGATAACTTCTGGGCGTACTGCTACTACGACGAGCATATCTTGATCTTTCAATCATTCTTGTATACACCTTTTCATATGGACATTAGATTCTTATCAATACCTCTTCATATGTTGTCTTTACCGTAGCACTCGACTCACGACGTATACGGCGATAACTAAACAATTGTTCCGGAGATAACCAGGCAGCAGCAGGTGTTCGCATGAGCGATCTAAATTCATTCACCCTCTGCCTCTTTTGAACTTTTGCCCGGTGATTCTGAACAACAATTCTTTCTGTATGGGCATAGTCTGAAATAGGCATCATTGTTGCCCCTACACTATCAACTATCGTTCTCTTTCGTCTATTCCTTTTCATTGACTCTGCAGTAACAAGTTCACTGTCGGTTACTAGAACATCGAGCATTTCGGTGGACACTGACGTCTGGCTACGTACTTCATCCTCTTCAAGGATTAAAGAAGGATTGTGTCTAGGCGCATAAACAAGATCTCCTGAGCCACTGTGTCTTCTTGTTGAACCAGTAGAATTTGAAGATGAGTGAAGAGAGTTAGACGGGGTGGTCTCTAATTAATAATTAGTAATGAATTTCTTCTTCTTTTATATCCTTTACCGGTGATGGTATATTATTAACATTTAATAGCATCTGATAGCCATCTACCGGAGACGAAGGAAAATTGTAATCATTGATACTACATAGACAAGTACGATGAACATATGTATATATATATACTATATATACCCCAAGTCAAAATCAACATCGTCCAGTATAAATGCCTGTTGATGTTCTTCAGCCATGGTTTGCTGGTAGGATGAATATTGGCCGTTCAAATGCATAGGGTCAAGGCCAATGAATTCAGGGTTGAAGGATTGAATGTCCTGGAGATCAATAGAAAATGGAGTATTGACTTGCACAATAGAAGATACGCTTTGCTCGACCGGGATGAAATTTACAGGGTTGATCTCGAGCTATTTCAATAAAAAGGGGGAAATCAGTTCTATACTGATACGTGCGCCAAGGGAGACTTACAAGATCAGAAAATGGCCCCTGGAGTGATCGAAATTCGTAAAGGTCTTCTCTATCAGGTAATGATAGAAAGCTATCACATACAAAAAGTGAACTATTTTATCAGTAATAAGATAAAGATTTACCTTGTGATGGGTTTTTCCATATTGATATCACTGGATTGTTTTGTATTTCTCAAACTATTTTTTATTCTGTTATAGAGAAGCATCGATTCCTCTACCCCAAAACTCATTACTATCTCTTTTATTTTACAATCAGAAAAGGAAAAAAGGGGAAGGGTTTACCATATAAAAAGTATGTCTTATATTTCCATATATTCGAGATACCAAATAATAAATGAGCCTTTGTTTTCAGCAACATACACTGAGCTTCATCCTTCAACAACAATTCACTTTTTATATGAAATTAATGTACATTGATTATTTGCATTACTCGGTATTACCAAAAATAAGGCACGTCAAAAGATAGAATGTTGGACTTCTTGAGTAATCCTCTTTTAACCTTGGAGTTAGAACCTACAGTGGCAGCATTCCTAATTTTTTTTTTTACATGAGAAAATAGTAAGCATATATAGACTCATACCATGCAACTTGCACGTATTTATTATGTGGAGACTTGATGTCAAAGAGATCCATGAGAAAAAGAAAGAAAGAAAGAAACCAGAGTATGATCGTTTTAATCTGACGTTTCAGTCAAGGATATGACAACAATGGCTATACCCTCAATAATATACTTATCTTGGTCATAATAACGATTAAAGATTTATTATAAATGTTATGTTCTTTTTGACTTTGATAACTGTTTAATGTTTGAAATAAATGCTCTTTCTTTCCACAATCTAATCGAGAACACATGAGTGTTTGTTATTTATCTTTTTTGGGGGTTCTTACGTGATAATGACAACCAATCCAAAGCAAATGATGCCAACACCAATATGAGCTGCCTTTTGTCTTAGTGTATACCATCCCACATAGTTTTCTGACCAGTGTGTTATAAACCATGCTGTAACAAAGCTCAAGGTAGTCATAGGATGCGGAAACCATGACCAAATACTTTTCGGTTTTTCGAAATACCTGCAAATAAAGAACCAACTATAGACGATACGGACACTTAGGTTAACCATGTTGGCAAGCACAAGTCCAATTGCTCCTAGAGGGAGCCAGTGCATAAAAACAATTCCCGAAATGAGGAAGCAAGCAGAAAAGAAGACCATGAAATAGCTAAGTCGGTTTAGGTCTTGCTTATTAGCAATCGCCTGTACAAAGGCTTCCGTAATACCGTTGACACCCATGAAAGGAACATACATACAGTAGATAGCGAGTACTTTGGGCGCATCACTTTGAATTGACCATGTTGACCCGGCCAGTAGATCAACCAAGGTACGTGTGTAATTCGTAGCAAAGCAAAAGAAAAGAAGACCCAACAAGATATGGAATTGCAAAAAGGTCATTAGGACATGATACGCTGTTTGACGAGCAGAGGCGTCCTGTTTATCAGCCAGCATTTTTGAAAAAAACGTTCTTCCTGTCTCTTCCAGAGGTTGAAATAAGATACGTGCGACAAGTGATCCTAAAGTGTAAGAATATAAGAAACAGGAATTATTTTCACTTCCTTTTCTTTACCTACCGTAGTTGACTGTAAATCCATAGACACCCTTATCTCTGTCTGTGCTCAGAACTGAGATTAACATTTTATCTCCTTCTGTTAGGACATGCTTTAGTAACGATTGTTTTGTCATGGTAATTCCTAAGTGAAGCAAGGTCTTTTCAAACCAATATTCTCTTTTAATCAATATGTTTAGAACATATATCTACTTGTCCATGGCTTCTTATTGACTTACCTTCTTTCATCATCCTTGATTTTCCTTGGTAATAGGCTTGACCATGACTTTTCCTTGTATAGAAAGTAACCGAGGTATCCTAGCATCATGACCAAGCCATAAACTAATTGGGCTATGGCAAAGGACAAAATACTGTACCCATACAAGGTTAATGCAAAGGTTACCAAACATCTCAAGATGACAGCTGTCCCTTCGACAGTGACGCGTAGCTGGAAATAAAGTTTATTTAAAGCGACAATAAACAGTGGTTCTACTATTAGTTCAAATAGGGATGCTAATCCATATAATACAACAGATGTACGATAATAAGGGTATATGTCGGCCTCTTTAGAGCTAATTGTCGATAAATAGTATCCACAGCATAAAGTGGTCGTCATAAAACCTAGACAGGCTGGAATGTAAGCAAGGTTAACGATCTGCTGCTGGTTCTTGGTAGACCGCGTCAAGACAGCCCTAAAGCCTTCACGGGAAATAAAGAGAATAGTTGAGGCGAGTAGTTCCAAGTTGACTGAAGCGATACCAAAGGCGTCAGGTGTGGTATATCTCAAGACAACTTGGTTTAGTGAAAAGGTAAGCATACGAGATATAAATTGAAGTAGGATAAGATAAGATGCTCCTTTAGCTGTGTTGGATAATAAATCTTCCTCTTCACTTGTTGGCGTGGATTCCCTTTTATTCTTCATTTAAAGAAAGAGAAATAAGAAATAAATAAAAGAAAATGACATAATTTGGTAATAATAATAAAAAAAATAGCTTGTTTAGATCGCCGAACATAACTTGCTTTATTTAGAAACAGCAGAGTGAAAATTCCTTTGAGATGGCCCGCCCAGGAACAATAAAGGAGTTGAGGGTCGTACAGCATTTTACAATAAAGAAAAGATTTTTTTTCCTTTTTTTTCCCTTTTTTTCTTTTCTTTATGGAACTATTTGGAATAAACAAAAAGAATAAAAGAAAAGACTCGGACCCAGCTATTTTAATAACAAGTTTACCGAGAAGAAAGTCTTCAGTTACAAGCGAAAGGAATTCAACTGCAATGAGAAGTTATACTTCAAGATCCTCATCTATTTCTAATGATGACGGTAGAATATGTAAGCTTATATCTCTTTACTCTTTTCTTTTTCTTTTAAAACAACAATAGCTCGTAAATCTTCACTTGATTATACTGGACTTTCTGACCGCGACGTTGAGGATTTATTTGAAAAAATGCTTGTAAAAATATATATGAAATTACAATAATGTTTCATCATACTGATATTCTATAGACAAGGAGAGGTATTCATGATCCTTCAGCACGATCTATGATGCTCAGCTTTCCCATCGAAAAAAAATTGTTGATGCTCTCACAGGACAAGCAAGCAGATCTTACAAATTCAAACACGACATCACAAGAAAGTCTTGTGCATGAAACGTCCAACTCAGATAAAAGCTCACCAGAGTATTATATCGACAAATTTCTAGAGCCTGACATGAAGGGTGTCACTCCAAGGCTGATTGCTCATTTAGCCGTCAGTTTAAGAACAATGCCCCTAAGTTGGGTTAGACAGTTTATAGAAGCAAGTGGTTTGCAGATCATTACGAACGTGATTGGTACACTGAACATGGGAGAGAAAAAGTAAGAACGGAACTGATGTAGGTTGTATTCAATCAATTGAATTGCTTTTTTAGGTCAGAAGCTGATCTTCAAATGGAAGTTGAAATCTTGAAATGCTTTAAATCACTCATCAACAACAGGGCAAGTTCTTTTATATATGTTATCAAAGGATTCTATTAACACACCATATTTTACTTACTATAGTGGGGAGCACGCGAGGTCATATCCCATCCACAATGCATCTACCACATCGTTCTATCTCTCGTATCACCGCCTATTCAAACTAGAAAGCTAGTTTGTGAAATATTGGCATTTGTGTGTCATGTCGACTTACCTAAGGGCCAAGAGATCGTACTCAAGGGTCTCGACAAACTAAGTGAGCACATGGGCGAGTTTGGGCGATTCGATGCCTGGCTTAAACTGCTCGAAGCCACCCTTGACGGTCGAGGTAAAATGGGAAGTTTAGTAGGTGCTAGTGAAGACGTTCGAAAGTTTGCTGTGGGAGGTGATAACCAACTGAGCGATTTTGCACTCTCCAACATGATGCTCGTCAATTCGCTCGTATCTGTGATAGAAGATGTCGAGATTCGTGTTCATTTACGAAACCAGCTGAATGCAAGCGGATTAGATAGTATTATGCAAAAAATGCTCGATTTTAATAACGAACAGCTCAAGAGACATATCAGCATCTATAAACAGATGAGTGAAAATGATATGGAAGAGATGATGGATATTTATAACGAGACTATTCTGAATAATATGAATGACCCGAGAGAGTGCTTTGAACGAATTTTAGATAAAGTAGAAGGAACTCGAAGCTACAATTTCTTTTTAAGCGCTCTTCAACATATCCTCATGATTCAAGCACAAGGCGACACTCAGTAAGCGTGGATATCAATCAACAATTGTGTCTTTCCTAACTTATCTATTTAGAGTACGTTATTTTCAAATACTCGATAGACTCATCACACAGGTCGTGATGGACAGAAAGGGGTTAAAAAACGATGATTTTTCCTCTACAGGCTGGTCCGTAGCTATGCTCATTGACAAGTTTGCTGAACAAGATCAGATTAATAAATATATCCAAGAGGCAAAAGAAGCCAGGCAGCTCTATGAAAAGGCTGTTAAAGAAAAACAAGAGCTAGAAACAGAGATCAGCCTCAAAGGAGACGGACTGGTAGGACAGCTACGAGATAAAGCAAACTCATTAGAAGACCTTCTGCGCATATCACGTCATACGATTGCTACATTACAAAAAAAATTAAAAGACACGCAGAGAGAATACGAAATGAACATCACCGCACTTGACCAGCAACTTCGTGAGATATATAGTAAAGCAGCTGCAGCTAATGATGATGTGACGGCGAATAATAAAAACAGTAATGACACCACTGGCCATTTTGTGCTGGGAAGAGAAGAAGTAACGAGAGCTTATGATAGGCTTAAGGCACAAGCTATACTAGAAGGAAAGCCAGAAAATGACGACTATCATAATGTAAAAGCCAAAAAGAAAAAGAAAGTTTTTAAAACGCTTATACTGATAACTTTTTATAGCTTCCTCGCGCAGAAGGATTGTCTGAAAAGTTCAAGTCGTCACTTCAAGGACAGTTAGGTAGCGGTCCTGTTGGTTTGATCATTCCTGGTACGGCTCCTCTAATTGGATCAACACGCCGTACACCTGCAAAGAAAGCATGGCAAGCAGAAGACGGTAAATCAGACGGCGTCAAGATAAACGCTGATATCAAAGACCAAGTGGAGCAGCTTTTGAGCCAAGATGAACCTGTGTCAGGTGTTGACCATGCTGATAAACCAATCAGCGCAATGGCTGCAGAACTGGAGCAAAAACTAAGACAGTATAATAATAAGCCGGTGGTAGAAACTGTAACTACAGCCAGCCTACCAAGAACTAGTTCCATCACAATATCAGCAGCAACTCCTGAAAGTAACCCGTCAAAAAGAAAGTCTTCACTGTCAGAAGATGATAAATCTCAAGCTACAGACCAGCCTTCTAGTATTCCTATTCCTCCACCGCCGCCACCACCACCTATGCCTCCTGTCTCTTCCAGCCTTTCTTCCAAACCAGAAACTTCAGTGATGCATGCATCTTCTGCTCCTTGTCCTCCTTCACTATCATCAGCGTATGTAGAAGCAACTCAGCAAAACATACCAGTTCCCCCTCCTCCTCCTCCTCCACCTGGTCCTCAAAACGCGCAGCTTGCATCTAACCCACCTAAGGCTCCACCCTTGTCAGACGCGTCAGCTGCAGCTCCTCCTCCCCCTCCCCCTCCTGCACCTCCAGGCGCGCCCATGCCACCACCTCCACCTGGCGCTCCGACCGCTCCGTTGGCACCTACTGGACCTAGTCGTAAAATTATCCGCCATCAACCCAATGTGAAAACACGCGCTATTCAATGGACCAAGTTGCACAGTAACGCAGTGAACAGGACCGTCTGGGGATCCAACGACGTAGATGAACTAGCCTTAGAAGATGAGTTAGAAAACCTTGGTATTTTTGATTCTATTGAATCACTATTTGCACAAAAAGTAGTCCAGCCAAAGAAACGCGTTGTAAAGGAAGAAAAGAAAGAAATTCGTATTATCGATCAAAAGAAGGGATACAATATGAGTGAGAGAAAACAGAAAAGATGCTTTACATATTCTAATAGCATTTTCTAGATATTGCCATCTTGGCCAGACTCAAGCACCTATCGTTAAAGCAGATAACAAAAGCATTTTTGGCTGTGGATGATAGTCTACTTACGGAGAGCCTGCTAGTAAATTTACAGCAGTATGTACCAACGCCTGAAGAACAAGGAAAGCTATCCGTGTTTGTGAAGAGTGCCTCTGAAGAAGAATTAGAACAGTTATCTAAGCCAGATGCCTTCTGCGTTGAAGTAAGAACTACATATAAGCTAAAACCCAGTGTTCAGCTTCTAACTGTCCTCTTTAGATGATGAAGATCGATCGCTATAAGGAAAGAGTTGACAATTTACTGTTCCGTACAATGTTTAACGAAAGACATCAAAGATTATCAAAGGTATGTACTTTTTTAAACCTTCCATGCTTATTGTTTTCTAATTTGTTACTTTATTAGCACATGGCTTCAGTCTTGAATGCATCAGTCGCTTTGAAAGAATCAGCTTCATTTAAAGAACTTTTGAAGGTAATATTATAAAGGTATTCACAACATGAATACTCATGATAACATAGCTTATTCTTGTGCTTGGTAACTTTATGAACGGCAATACTTTCCAAGGAGGTGCATTTGGTATTCGAATCGCCAGTATCAACAAGGTATATTCTTTTTGTTTTGTTTTGCTTAACACAATTTAACTAATATCATCTTGATAGTTGGTAGATACTAAAGGAACAGAGGGGAATGTAACCTTGCTTCACTTCTTGGTTGACTCTGTTGAATCAAAAATACCTAGGTTACATGGATTTTTAAATGACTTGCAAGAATGCGGAGATGCATGTAAAGGTAATAAGAAACCAGTCTATTGCAACAGACATAGATGACTCATGTAACCTTTTTTTTTCAGTGACACTACAAGACCTTGTGAAAGAATACAACGAAATTCGTGTAGGCCTGCAAAAGTTAATTCAGGAATTAGATAACCACTACGAAGAGGGATATGAAGCTCCTGAAGGCGATAATTATGCACAAGTCATGAAAAAATTTAGAGATGATGCTATAGAAAAGTTTGAAGAACTTGAAGTTAGATACACATCCATGGATGTTGCTTACCGTGATGTAGTCACCTATTTCGGTGAAAACCCTGATCAGATGAAGCCAGATGAGTTCTTTAGTATTTTCAAGACATTTACTTCTAGTTGGGAGGTAAGACTTCTCATTTTTGTATATGAAACATTGTATTTTTATTAACAAAAAAAAGCGTGCCATGAGTGATAATTTATCTGCAAGAAAGAAACTTGAAAACAGAGAAAAGGCCAGACTTGCTGAAGAGGCGCGTAGAGAGAAAATAAAGGCACAGAAACTACGAGGAGTGGTTACAAGTGAGGGTGAGCATAATTTATACATGCTTTTATACAAAAGATTAACCTTTACTTATAGCAATCTCTCCTGGAGTTGATGAAGATAAGAATATTATGGATAATCTGCTTGACAAACTACGTGCTGGGGAGTTGGATACAAGTCTAAAGAGAAGTAAGCAAGAAAGAAGCGCTGCATCGCGAGAAAAGAGAATGCAAAAGAGTGAATCTGTCGCTATCTTGGCAGAAGATTTATTGAAAAGCATACAGTCGGATGAAGAGAGTCCTTTACTGCGTTTTACGTAAATACCCACAAAAAATACTCCTTTTTCTTGAAATGAAACCACATTTCAAACGCTACAAAATGTTCTTTTAAGTATGAACCACGTCTATTACCACCGATCTTTATCTTCTTTGAATTTCTAATGAATATTTGATGCAAGTTGCTGCTCATAATTACTACTTAATACAACTTCTTTATAAAGTTCTTCTACTTGAAATTTCCAAGAATTGTTAACTTCATAAAGCCTTACATTTTGTGCAACTTCTGTTGACATCTTTAGCTTTTCAACCATATCTACATGTTCAGACTGTAGCTCTTCATTGCTTGATATTTTAGTATAAATTGCATCTTAAAAAGAAAAGCGTTCGGGTTTCGTTTTTACAAACATTTGCTTTCTTTACCTCTCTCAACATCATATTCAGTACATCGCTTTAAAAGAAGCATATGCTTGCAAACTCTGTTTCAGTATTTACTTGTTTCCACTCAACATCATGCATGTCAATATGGCTCTCAATTACTTTCTTCTATTGTGCAATATCAGCTACAGCATTGTTATGTTCAATAGCAGTTACAGTTTCAGAAATAGAAAGAATAGTAGAATATGAGAAGCAATGTAATATTCTGAAGGAACGAAGCATCCAGTAGTTCTGTTGTACTGTATACTACTAATCATTTATACTCTAGTTATGGTATGCCATCCTATATGAACAAACGTCAAACTACACTTGACTTTATTATTTCTTTTATGACATGGATAAGCTATTAACGTCACAAAAGCGGTGTTTTTCGTGGGATATTTATGTGGATGCCCTTTATTCCCTAAAGACACAAATAGGCCAAGACGAAATAATAATGATAAGAATACGCTTTTTGAAGAGTTTGTTGCTTTATAAAAGAAATTATTCAGTACATAAATATATAGTTTATAAAGGTTAATAATGATTCACTTGTAACCAGTTTATTGATAAAAGAATGCTTAATTTAGCTTTTCTTTAAGAAGATATATAAGACTGCATTACTGTGATTTCCTTTTCCCCCTTTTTTTTACTATTTTCTTTTTTTATGGTTGATCCAACAACAAACACATTCCCAGTGTTGCCAGAAGAGCTTCGAAAGAAACGTAAGAGTACTGATATAATTGTATTAAACAAGCTAACCAGTAGCTTTGTTAAAAGTAAGAACAGCTCATGCAACTTATAATGTTGACTTTTTAGATCAAGCAAAGCAATTATTAGTTCGTCGACAGAGATTTGAAGATAGAAGAAGAAAAAGATTAGAGACTCGGTTTGCCAAAGGTTCAGATCACATCATATCAAAGACACCTGTCCTGATCTCTAAAAAGAGACGGATGGTAAGAAAAGGAAGTTAGGAGACAAAGGAACCAAAAGTAACTTTTTTAATCGATAGAGAGATCCAATCCAACTGGTTCACCGTAAAAGGGTACAGTGGTCAATGAAGTATTTTATGTTGTACCTCAAACTCATGATGCTATATAGCTACCTCCTCAACCAAGATGCAGTGAATGCAATGTCAGACTAGATGGTAACTTGGAAACATCGCCGTTAAGTGCTGCAGTTCTTGAACCAAAAAGCACAGTCGTATCTGCTCCAGTCTGCGTTGGATGTGACAGGTAGTAAAGATATTAGCTTTTTTTTTTTTGCAAGACTTATCTCTTTTGAAAGACTATATACTCTTGCCTCGAATGAAGAAGAGAAGCAAAATATAACAAGATGGATTGTTACCGGGCAACTTCCCAAAAGCATAGACGTAAAACTTCTTAAACCTATTGATCAATTTATGAACGTTGAAGCAGCAGCAGAAGTGCTTCTGACGCAAGCTGAAAGCTTTTACGACATTGCAGCTGGACCCCTTCCTGTATTTTTTCACCAAGATGAGTTGAGGCAATTATATAGAGAAAATGGTTGTAAAGACAGTATATTGAAGCATGAGGTATACTGGCCAGCTGCGTTAGATGGAGCAGCAACATATGCACACATAGAGTTCGATAACGTTCAGCCTCTTTGGACAATGACAAATGATGATGACTTTTATTCCATCAAAAATATGCAAATTATGAGCAAGGCATTGAAGACAGTAAAGAAAAATAGCCGCTTAGATGAACTTGAGCAGTGGCTAAATGGGTTTCTTCATACTAAAAGGCAAATGCAAACGTTACGCGAGTATACCTAAATGCAATGCCACTTATCCTTTATAATTGATATCAAGCCGAATGTCTAGGTTGGAGTTTTGTTAAAATGTCTCGTTTTATTACAATAAAGTATTTATTTTATTCTGATGTATCCTAAGATACAGTATCTTCTTGAATAGCTGCATTGCGAAGCTTGGATGATGTGGTTTCCCTGTGCATTTCATCTAATTTCTCTCGAGAGGTTGGAGGCAGCCGCTCATTTTCAATATCTGAACGTCGGGCATCCTCAAATGTAGTAATAGCTTTTTTTAATATAAAAAGAGAGACAGGTTAGACTTCTTTTAGAAATATACAACATCAAAAATACCTCTTCTGATTCCTTCAGCACCCAACCCCAGAGTGCCTGTAGGCAATTTCCCGGTATTTGACAAGTTCTTTAGTTCCATGATTAGTTCCGAATTTTCTCTCAGAACAGAGAATGTACGAGACATTTTACCAACGGCAATGATCTTATTCCTAATAATTTGCCTTCTTTGTTCCGTAGCATCATCAACTTTGTCTATCTTTCGTTCTGTTTCTGAAAGCTCTTCTTGAGAGCAAATATTCAAGATTGCCAAAAGCATAGTTGTAACTATTCTTGTATGAATTTGTTGTCCTCTGATAGTCCTTTTTCTTAACACATACCTTTTTCTCCTACAAATGGCAAACTCCAATCAAAGACGTTCTTGAAGTTTGGAAGCCAATAAGGATGAGAAGTCGCGTTGAACTGGCGAATGTTGAGCACATTGTTATCATAGCGAAGAATAGCAGCTTTGTTATTATAGACGTCAATATAGTTGGGTGCTGAAAAGATTGTCATTAAGGACGGAAATCCACTTGTTTTGCTTTTACGGTACATTCGGTAGCTTTATAAGCATATGATTAGAAACTTTAGCAGAGGTGCTTCATTATGATTTTACCCATTTGCTTGTGCTTCATGAGCTCTAATAACAGATAATAGTTTGTTTTTATCTAGAAAATTGCATACGGCACGATAGCTACAAAAAGGGATAAGCAAAAGATCTATGACGGCATGTTATTGTTATTACCTAAAGAAATACGAACACCCACGGATATGGTTGTGCTCAAACTTGGGACTTTCCTCTTCGTCAAAATCTTCATATGGATCAGCCCACACTAAATCACACATAATACCACTAGTAGGAGTCTCTTTAAATCGATTGATCTAAACACAGGATAGCATTAAATCTATTTTTTTTTTTTTCAAGACAAAGATTCAACAATACATACGTTTTCAATATCTGCTAATGTCTTTAGCTCTGGAGAGAGTCCACCGTGCACGCAAAGAAATTGATCATTCACAATGGCGGCTAAAGGAAGACTGTCAAAGCATTCCATAGCTGCGTCATATACCTCTTTAGAATATTTCGTTTCACCTAGTTAATCAAAAAGAGTTAATCCTTGGTTCAAATGCTAGGAAACATCACATACACTCTAGCTTAAATGTAAAGTACTCGGTTAAGTGGCGACATTCATGGTTACCACGTAATAAATAAAAGGATTTTGAATACCACATCTTAAATGACCAAAGATACAAAACGCACTACATGATCTTTCTTTTAGTTTGTTGCTTTAAAGGATCTCTTCATACCTCTATAGAGAAATAACCTCTATCAACATAATCTCCCAAAAAGAGATACCTCGTATCAGCGGGATTACCGCCTATTTCAAACAATTTCAACAGATCATAGTACTGACCATGAATATCGCCACAAATTGTAATAGGAGCAGGTATCCGTAAAAGGTTAGGCTCAGTCTTTAGGATATTGTTTGTGGCTGTCAGTATCTGAAGTGCTTGCTTCTCTGTCAACCGACCTTCTTTTCTAAAGTGTTCTCTTAAAAAATCAAGATTTGGATATCCTGGTTTATCTTTGGACCATAACTCATCATCCGTGGGTGTCTTAAACGCAGGAGGTTCGACGTCTTTGCGAAGAGATAGAAAGAATTATGAATAATAGTTTTCTTTTTGTTACTTAATTACCTTTGCACACGCGATCTGTTGTACTGACAACAATCCCATTTTCCATTGTGAACTTTGAAAAGTCAATTTGAGTCTTTGGCTGTTTTGAAGATTGCTCTGACATATCGTTGAATAAAAATAGAAAGGAAGGAAAATAAAAAGGGTTATTCCAGCATTGAGATTAAAAAAAATTGTGTTTCATGCGGTGCATAATTCTTCACTTCAAATCTAGAATTGACCTAAATACCTCAAAAGAAATATGCTAAAATATAAGATACAAGAGCTTTATCAACTTATCACTTCTTTTATGTTGTTACAAAGGCTTTATTTACAAAATCTAAGTGCTATATTTACACTCACTTCATTAAGCTTTTACAATAACCTCAATCTACAACTTTATGATGTTTTCTATTAAAAATCGTTGTGCGAAATTGAATAGTAACATTAGGTTTCCAAAGCAGGCTTTCACTGGGTATTGCCATAAGTTGCTGCGTTTATCAGATACAAACTTATAACATTTAATAAATCTAACGTGCTTTGAAGATGATAAGAGCTTTTTGTTATAGTGAGTACTGCATGCACCAGAAAATGCACCAAAAATAAGCTAATGTTACAGGCGTTACCTGTGACATCACTTTACAACTTCACACTACCTTTCTACACTACCTAAGGCTGTTCGCGATTTGCTTGGTAGAATACTCTGCATACACAAGCAGGCACCTACGGTATGTATTAATAAGTAATGGCAGATATATGTGATAGTGTTGGTGCTTTAGAAGTAACGTTTTAATTATCGCAATTTCTTTAATTAAAAGAATACTTTAACATCTTTTCTTTATCTTCATGCATAATGAAAATTGTTGCATGTGTAGTAAATATGCACCAAAATCGAAACTAAAACTAACATATGAAATAGAAGTTACTTATAGCAATAAAAATTAAAAATTGAAATGTCTTTGATAAATGATGTTGTACAGACTTAGTCTTCTATTATTTATTCATATAGTAAAGAGTTGTCAAGCAAGTAAAAGTGGCTGCTTTGGAGGTACATGATAATTGGAAGACTTCTCTCGGGCAAGCTACTATTAAAAGGCAAAAAAAAAAGGGTATTGCAGTTATCTTCTGTATATATCGCAACAACAATGTTGTACGTGTCTGCAGCTAGTTGACGAGCATCGACTGTTTCAAACCAGTGAGCAGTACTAGCGAACGTCCTAAGGTCCTTTAAAACCTCTTCTATTCTTTCGTCTATGCAATCTGTTGCAATAAAGATATATGTTCAAATGTCAAACTACTTGTGCTTTAAAAGTACTCGCCTTTAAGAAATGCTTTGTTTTTTAAATATCGCTCTAGCATTTGTTCTTTTACTTGTATGGATTGGTATTGATCATCATAAATAGCGTGTGATATACATCTAAATCTACAGTTTCCATCTCCAATAGGGTTCAGTATTAAGTCTACTTTGTTTTTGTCTATTTGGATTCATAGACTAATCTAAGGGTAATAGCACAAAAGGCGGCTTGCTATGGTTACTACGCGTATAATATCTAACGTTAAAAAGAAGACAATTTATAATCCTATTATGCGCTCTTACCTTATATTTACTTTTTCTGGTTTTTCTAATCTTTTTTAAAATCTTCTCTTTCTTTTTTATCTGTTTCGCTTCTTTTTTTAAATTCTTCTTCTAATATTTCAATTGCAATTGGCAAACGCTTTATGTTCTTCAGTCTCCTTTTCATATCCACTGATATAGAGGGAAACTGGAAGTTTTCCACGCGTTTTTCGTTTACTTCTGCATTCTTTTTCAAGCTTTCAATTTGCTGAAGCTCTTTGTCTTGATCACTCTTTAATTTTTCACTTAAACCTTGTAGCCCTAGAATTGCTTTCCGCAGATTTGCATCAATTAGCATTGGATCAATTTTTGGTTCGTCAATTGAATGCGCATGATCTTGAACTATTTATATAAATACAAAAAAAGAATTATTGTTAAGAGCTTGTACATGTATGTTTGTGCTATTTCATAACACTTACTAATACTCAACGCGCTGATGTTTAACCATCTTTTTGCTATGATGTTGAGAGGGATAGCATCAAACTGGCAGAGCACATGCTTACAAGGAAGTCTGTAACTGCTGCGATAATAGCAATTACATTGCGCAAGCGGCATGCAAGAAGGGCCAGAAAGAAGTTTAACAAACTCAAGCTTGATTTTGTTCATAGCAAACTTAGACACTTTGCCTTGTAGTTGCTGAACGCGGTAGTCAGTATGCTTATTCAGCAAACCCACACTTCTTTTGAACATTTCTTGCTCATTTTTTAAATTTTTAAGGCTTTGTTATTTTTACATTTAGTATGTCGCAGATTATTTCAAGCATAACAAGACAAATACAAGTGTACTCATGTCTTAATAAAAGTAATTTCACGAAAGTATATATATTTTAGTTCATAATATCTCTTCGTTTCAAGCGATAATGGCACTCATTTATGTCAAATCGAAAGAAATTATTGATCATGATTCGTGCAACTCTTTATTTTCATACATTGAGGTATTGATCAGAACAATTGAAAGTTATAAGGGAAGTATAAGTCAATGAGTCTCTATATAACCTCTTTATTAAGATCA